>VUJU01002137.1:16008-42035 GCA_009835225.1 Aphis craccivora | reverse complement strand
ATAATTATCATTGGATTCAAATTTAACCGTCCTACAATATATAGTGATCCACACGGCACCTAATGTACAGCAGAGCGGTACCCACTTGCCCGCTTTTTTATTATTATATGAGAATAATATAATGCTTCATAAAATAACATTTTTTTTGGTCAATTATTTCCATGTTTAATTATAACTACGGAAAAAGAGTTGTTACCCCAACATGTGTAGTAAAGAAAAAAATAATAGTGAACGTTATTCTACGGAGAAAAAAACGGTTGTATGTTGATTTTCAAAATCCGTGAATCAGTAATTTATAAAGTTTGTTTTTTCCCAAAAGTTATTTAATTTTATATACATATTTTCATTCTAATTCATATAATATTATATTATATTGGATATAGATCAGTGATTCCCACTACGAGATCGACGGGCCAAATAAGGCTCTTTTACAAATTTAGTGTGGCCCTCACTAAAACTAAATTGTACATTCTAAAATCCAAAATTCTATAAACAGTGAATAAAATGAAATAATTATTTTATAATTGTAATTATTATAATATATATAATATTATATAATAATAATAAAATGATTTCGTGCAGTGATGAAGTTATCATCTTATTGTTTTTATTTATTTTATCTTTCTATTTTCAACTTGTATTGAATGACCAGTTGGACAAATTATAACTAGGTACCTACCTACGATTAGGCATTTATTCATTTCCACCATGTAATCCAAAACGTTTGTGTCTCATGTACTTTTTCTCACAAAACCCTTTCCTAATACAGTATCCCGTCCCATTTTATTATTCTTCACTAAATTTAGTGAACAGTTGTAAATTTTTATATTTTTAATTAATTGTTATCATTAAAAATTTATGAGGCCCTTAAATAATTTTCAAAAATTATATCTGGCCCTTTCTTAAATTCTAGCGAGGACCATTGATATATATAATGCAATTTTATGACGTTACTCGTGAAAACGTGACTTATATTTAACACATTGGAAACGAAGGACTTGTCTGACAAGACTGTATGATACCTATTAAATGAATAGACGGTATTCACATTTTTCAGCAACAACGTTTGAGATGAATCGCTCATCTCACAAGTCTACTTTGTTTTAATAATATAAACGGTTGATTTTCCGCTGTTCTTATACACGAGGACTAGCGTTATTTATGTATTTTCTAAAATTCAAATATGATATAGTATTTTGAACAATAATTTCATATTTTTTTTCATTTTTTGTGCTCCTATCAATCTTTTTTTTTAATATCTTACATTTGTTATGGGACAATTCAGTTGTTTACAATGTGTACCTCACAAATATAGATATAATCATCGATTTCCAAACTATTATCATCTTTTTCTCATTTATACCTATTTATCACAATTAACAGCATAACTAAAGTACAAAATAAACCCTTATGCGTGGAAGGAACTGTACTTACTAATCGACCTGCTAACCGCTACCTCAAGGCTAGTGTTTTTATATATCAAGTGCCAAAATACCAATAATAAATTTCCTGATTGTTAAAACAATAAAATTATAATATCCATTTTATGTTAAAATAATGTATAGGTAACATATTAGTGAACACAATTAAATTTATATCAATATTTAAATTCCAAACACTAATTCAACATATCCCTCGTCCATTTTTATACTTGTGAAAATAGCTATGATAGTATGAACATGCAAGTCATTCGAATTTCATACGCAATTCATACAAATCTACAGTTCGTTTATTCGATTAGAATATAACGGACTTGTGAAATATTTATATTGGCATTTTCTGTGCATGATGATAAACTTTTATAAATATTTCGACGCTTTTTGTGCTATTTATAAATATGTAAAATGTTCAATAAAATATTTATCACTTAGTTAAATAGCTAATAATATATAGATTTAAGTAAGTATATTAAAAACATATACACATAATTTTATTTTCAAAAGCACTTCAAGTTCAAATTTTGTCGAAAATTTAATAATAATTATTAGCTAACTAATTACCTATAACAAAAATTTATAAAACGTTCCATTTCTATATCTAAGAACTATAAATTTAATACAACCTGTACCAGTAGATAAATTCTGAATTAGGACTACATCAGATAATAAATAAACAATAACTAACATTTTTAGTAGTTTTTTGTAATTTAAAGATAATATTAAGAGTAAGTAGCTACTTGAATCTTTTAATGTTTATTATTACATATACTTTATTATATGCAAAATAAACTTTTCCAGTGTAAAGTTTTTGAAAAAAGAAAGTCAGCTTACTGTAATACTAATATTAGAATAAATTACTTTAATAGCAGTATAAATATATCATAAAATGTACTTAATAATATATAGTCTGACAGGTCATCTTCGTTCAGAAACGTCTTTCGTATGCGCAATGATTGATGATTGAATTCAAATTTAACACATACATTAGAGAAACTTACTTCTCGAAGACGTGGTTCACTCGAATGCACAGCAAAGAACTTTTCGTTTTTTCGTGTGACTTTGCGGTTTATATTTTTCGCAAAAAAAAAAAGTTGGGAAAACGTTGGTAGACGCTGTAATATTTTATGTAAATATTGTTAATAATAATCGAACTTCACTTCTAAATTATGTGATGAAATACATCGTTTTATAATTCAAAACATTATTATATAGAATATATTTAAAATTATCATTTTTTTTTTTTTTTTTGTTTTACATGTACATTTTGTACATACTTTATATCACTCGTTGGAAACGCATGGTTGAATTGGTCGTCGTTAGATACTGTTATCGCGCCCGCGAATCGTCGATAACATGTGCTAAAGGTGTATCGAATAATAATAATAATGATTTATAGTCGCATCAATGCTTCATATACGAGTTATATGCACAACTATAGAATATACAATATAATACGTACATATATATATTGAGGTGGCCGTGAAGGCTGCTGATCGTCTAGCTTTGTTTTACAAAATATGTTCAATATTTTTCCTGTAGTTAGGTTAGTTGTTGACATCACGATCTAAGATACCATATGCCGCTCGACGATACCATCATACACGGTTCGTATATTTTGTTTAATAATAAAATATACTTTGATCGCATATCCGTTCAGTGTATGTCGATATTAATCTTAATCCCGTCAGTCCGCGTATAACCCGCTGACGACTGAAATTATTAGCATTCCATCCTGGAACACTCGCCGAGAATCATAATTTTGTACTCGATTCAAGTTGCCGCTGCTCGCCAATCAATTTCTATGCGAAATGATAAATGTACGATTTTTAATTTTTTTTACTTTTCGTCCAGATTGCGTAGACAGAGGCTAATACATGCAAGTGATGGGCATACGACCGGATTTCGCTTACCTACTCAATAAGTACGACATTCGAGGTGTTATAAAAAATAAATTGCTCTATTTCAGCTACCGAGATAGCGTACTAAAACAATAATTTCAAAAATAAAAAATATCCGCTTATCATAATATACCACCAACTACTATACGTAACCTAGTCTACGCAGATTTCGGAAAACCTTGTTGGCGGATTGAAAATAAATGGCCTTAGATCTGTACGTATTTCATGAATTACTATTTACATAATATTATATGATGTTACCTAAATGTACACGATGATTTAGGGCGAAAGAAATAACAACGGAACAGATGTGGCTCCGGCCAATTTACTCGCTGCAGCTATATGCATTGGGTCGTCGGCATTACGTCCAGATCACTCTTCTATGTCAACTACAGGGTAAGTCTGTGCAGGATAAATACATTCGTATATAAAATTTATTAAATTCCCTTCCACGGTATGCATATTGTAATTTAATCGTGTTCGAGGATTGAATGCAGTTGCAAAATTCCATACCAAACAGTGTTAATTCAATTAATCGCGAACAACGGTCGAAGTGCGTGTGGTTAATGAGGAGACCATTTGTGAAATTTTATAAAAATTTACATCGAAGAAACGTTCATTGGAATATTATTGTATTTTTACGTTCCGGCAAAACTGTATATTATACCTATCTGTATTATGCTACTGGTACACTCCACACCCTCTTCATACACGTCTACGCGTTTTATCGTACCGACTTTTATAGAAAAATAAAAAATAAAAAATAATAATGGGCTTTCATCACTGCGCATTATCTTAGCTATCTTTGTAATAGTATTATACACTAAGATTTATTTTTTATTATCTTTATCGTCGGACTAGTTACAAAAATGTCGTAAGAATAGAAATAAAATCTTATAAAACTATTCAGATTTTATAAAAAAAAAAACCCTTTTAAGTTTTCTGGTGCCAGGATTATTGTTATTATTTATGCCCGTAAATTATTTGTTATGGGGTGAGGCAATTTATATCATTGTGAACGACCTGCCGATAAAATGTTGTTTGCACTCCAACTCATTCCCATTCATATTATTGTTTTGCGATAGAACTATATAAGTATGAAAATTATAGCTTTAAACCCTTCTATACGTATATAAGAGTTGTTATATAATTCTTAAATTCCCTGTCTTGTCTTGTCTATCGGTATAGTCGTGCGCGTGTATGGCATACGGTGTTTCCATCGAATATTTTTTTATCAATTATAAGATAATAAACGACTTCACGAGATCACACTTTATCTTTTCGACTAGTGTTTACGATATTTTTATGGTTTTAAAATTTGATCAACCGTAAACACTGCCTTCTCGTGTCACTTCTGTACAGTAATGGAATAAAATGTACGAGCGTTTTTCCCGTCTGCCCACCACATATAGAACAACGATTTTTTTTTAAACTAATATAATATGGCCTCACATAGGTTTATCTATACCTTCTGACGAAACGACGTTATACTATATGATACGCGTATAAAATGTTATGACATATGTACCTATTATTTATTATATTAAATGTATACAGGGTACTTACAAAACATGTTTACCACTTTAATGCTTTAATAGTGGATTTATTCGCATTGTGATTTTTGGAATATTCAAGTTAACTCGAGTATTCTATACAGTTTATGAAATTAAATTGTTAAATTTTCTTATTTAGAATATAAACTTTTTTTTTTAGTAAAATGCGAAATGGTTTTACTAAAGTTTTACTAAATGTTTTTATGGAGATACATATTTAAAAAAAAATTATTCTGAGATTTTGAACGAATAGGTTCTGAGTAATTAAAATGTGAGTAGGTATTGAGAAAAATTATCCTGAATAAAAGCATTACATAAAGTATGAAATAGGTACTAAATAAATAGTGGTTATACACTAGGTCAATTTTAGTATAAATTATAATATAATGTTTGAAGATTAGATAATTTAAATTACTATAATTTATATTCAAAATTCAAACCATTTCTAATATTCTCATATCGTCCATCCCTATTATCCTTAGTATAACTCAAAAACTACTTGTTAACATTTTAATTTAAACATTAACATATTCAAAAGAATCATCTACTTAACAATTCACAATTTTACAAGAGTAGGTAATTCTCATTTGAAAAAAAAAAAGAGGAAGTTAACTTCGCCACAGGACGCTTGTCCTATTTTACACTAGTAGTTAAAAATATGTTCCTTCAGTTCGTATTTTTAAATTAAATTTCAAGGACCAGAATTCGGATAAATTTGAAATATATCGAAAAACAAAATTAAGATGAAAAACGTGGTTGGTGAATCTCCCTGTTAATATCCCTGATAATATCCCGTTAATTTTGTTTTTGGTTTTAAATGTCCTTACGCAGTGTGTGTATCGCAACTGTTCGAAACTGACTGCGCAGATATTTGTACACATTGTGCCCATTGTAGTGGGTGTGTCGTGTGTGGGTGCACTGTGGACTTTGAGATGCAAACACGGGAATTATGACACGAAATAACGATTTGCGACCAACGTGCTCGAGAATATCGCGTTTTGAATAATGTTATACTTCAATAAATACGTGCGGATTTCACTACTGGAACGCAATACAATTTTATTTTTATACCATGTTTACCGCTTTCGTTTTATCGTTGTAAATATTTACATAGACACAGCGAAAAATAGCAATCGATTCTTTTCGTTTTCATCTGCCGTTTTAGTATTTAGATTCGGTATTAAATACGCGTACATTGCAAATAATAAGCACGTGCAGCAAGCAATAAAGCGCAGCACACGTATAGTAATAGCTAATGGCTAATAACTATTCATATTATATACACGTGATGTATTAAGTACAGGATACGTCACCATTTTTTCAGGTGTTTTCTGCGACGACAAACGATGAAACTTCATGGTGGCCAACCAACTGCTGTATAAAAGTGGTTTTCCACTACTGCACATATAAGAAACCTTCGTCCTTAAAAACCCTTTGCTTTAAATGGTCGGTATCCGCGGTAAGCTTTCGGTATAACATTGTGTTAAGTGTTAACGCGTCCTAACCACACACTAAACCACGTTATTTTGTTGTCAGATCTAGTTCAACGATTTAACGAACACGATCGTAAAAAATACATGACAAAATATGTAGGTATAAACGGGAATAGTGACGGTTATCATATTATATGGTTGATTACAAATTAATTCCCGACCCGTGTTACCAATATGAAACGTGCGTTCAAAGCGAGTGTGGACATTTTTCATACACGCATAATTGAACTTATGCAGTGGAAACCTACCTTAACGGATCGCGAGGTGGATTGCACGTCCATAACGGTTTGACAGTATAACGAACGAATAAAAGTAAACGTTTTATATCAGCTAAAATAAAAAAGTTTAAAAAAACGTTGAGTCTATGCTAAAAGGTTAAACATATAATTATAATGTGAGGAAATAAAAATAAAATATGTTAAACCTTCGTGGAAACGATGTCGATGTACAGGTAGGTTTGCGACAATTGAAATATTTTTATTATAGTACAACCCTTCTGTAAACAATATATATATATATATATATAATTTCCATTCCCTTTTATACAATTAAACCGTATAATTTTTATGATGTATACGAGCGCCTTTATAGATATTATACCTATTAAATCATTAATATTTTTTTTTTTTTTTTATTAATGATAAGGCTTCAACAGCTTAGGTTATTAGCCTACAGAAAGTTATAACAATGTAAAATTATAAATATTTACAACTTATTGTTTAAATGTTTAAAATAAAAAAAATTGTATATAGCTTCTGTGTTTTCTTCGCTGAGGGCAAGTCGGAGAGAAGATGAATCTTTGAATATTTTCCGAGCTACGGCGTATTTTGGACATCTAGTGACAATGTGGTCGATCGACAGGTCCACGTTGCATGCGTCACATAGTGGAGCGGGTTCCTTGGTGATGAGGAATGAGTGGGTGAGATGAGTGTGGCCTATTCTGGCACGGGACCTCATCCCTTCTTTTGAGGTTACAGGGGAAGTTCCATTTTTTTATGGAAGGCTTGATATTTCTCAGTTTATTCGAAATTAATATTATTATACAGTATGATAAGATATTATATAGGTGCATGGATTTTTGTTTTTTATTTATATATTTAATAAAAAAAAAGCTTCAACTACAAAGGTTTTTAGCCTACTTTAACCCAATTACTAAAAATAAATATAAATTATGTCCTTATCAAAAAAATATTATTATGGTTGTATGTTTGTAGAGATTTACAATATTTATAGATAAGATTTATTGGATTTATTGTAAATAAAAAAGGAAAAAAATATACTCCCCTATTGCTCCAGTGTTCCCTTTGTTGAGGGCTTGATACAGTTAAAGAGGGTTTTAAGGATTTTTCAGGCTTTGGCATATTTTCAGTAACGATAAATCACTATAATAATATGATATGTTGTAAATAGTATATTATTATATATCTATTACATACTATAGTGTCGGTTCTTTGCTGATTAGGTTAGAGTGGGTTAGATAAAAGTGACCTATATTCATTTTTGAGTGGTTAGTTCCTCTCTTATTTCGTTATCAGAAGTCTATGTAGAGTTGTTTGCATTGCCATCAATTAATAAAACGTATTTTCGATAAGAACCGTATCAATTTAGAAATATTGTTAATCAACGAGTTTAATAGTTTTTATAGATTATGAAGATTTTGAATTTTCTACTCTCTTGATAGTATTCTGATGTAACTATTATATTATGACTAAAATAATTGAAATAGAAAAAAATCGTAATAATTATCGAAATAATTTTATAAAATTGTTAGTTTATTGTTTACTCAGAAATATTCACATTATAAGTGTATTAATGTGTGACTATCGAGTGATTATATCCGTTATAGGTAGTTACAATTAAACATCCTGTGTGATCTATAAGGATCTATACTATCTTGTCTTTATCTTTTTTTTATTTAAAGAATAATTTTAAATAGATAATTTTTTTTCGAAATTATACTCGTTCCTTTATTTATTTAAATGTATAATTCAATAATAACACACAAATAATAAAAACGCTTATAATGTTAAAAAATGTGAAATTTTCTGAAAAATGATATAAAATAAAAATGTTAAACAATTCTTTGGGTAATTATTATTTATTTTTTTTCTTTATAATAATTGTATAATATATTATTATTATCATCTATTATACTCTTGAGTTGCCTGAAAAGTATGTAAAAACCATGTTTCGCTTTGAAATATTAAATCACGAACACGGTGTACTCCGGTGCTACAATTCTGCTAAGTACGTACGCATATATTATAATATTTATGAGTGTAGACGTGCAGTGATCGTGGTGGTTTGGGGGTTGAGATGGGTTGGCGTGTAAAAGTTGCCTACGTGACAAGAATTTTTCTTTATCCCTTCAAAGGGGCACGGGAAGAATTTTTGCCGTACTCATACTTATATATTATTATGTTTTTTCCACGCATATAAACGGCGGCGCCACGCGGAATTTATATATAGGAATTCCAGTGCAGTCATAATGGAATTATTCTCGCCAGAAGTTTCATAATATTATATTGGATTCGATTACTATACAGTATACACACATACTCACCTTTACTATACGGAGTGGTCCATATAACACGAGAAACTCATTATTTCAGTTAACAATATATTATATTTCTTATCGTTATAATTTTTTTTTTTTTTACTGTTACTGTTTTTAATTACAATTTTAATTTTTAATTTAATATTCTGAAACAGAATGTTATTCAGATTATTTAGTTCTCTTAAACCAAATTTCAGATAGGTAGTTTACTAGCTGTAACTGTTATAAATACCCGCAGTTGTGACGAACAGAGTAGTGGATTAACATTTGAGAGATACTCGTGTACACTTCACCAAACTCGTTAAAGCTGCAAATATAGGTACATATACACTTACAGATTACTCGTCAAAAATCGATTTTCATATATTATTTTATTGCTCCAAAAATATTCTTCTTTGAAATAAGTTAGTAAAAATTATAAATATATGTATATAATTTAAATATTGTTTTTTAACAACTTAAAATTATGTATAAAAATTATATTCAAGGACGTTATAGTATAGTTTTTTAAATAATAAATGTCTTACGTTTTCATGTTGCATCATCCGTTATACGCACGATATTTGTTGTTGTTGTACAGTATAAATATACGAAAAAACGTTTGCAGTGAGTAGTGAATAATTTGTATACAATAAATATACTTAGATTTTTATTAAATATAATACATTATTATGTGCACAGAAATTGGCATATCACATGATATTATGACGACAAAATATGTGACGCAGTATAACAATACCATAATGGTATAAACCGTTTGTGTTTAATGTGTGATATGCGACATTTACCTGCACCAACGACAACCCGCGAAGTCGTGTCGATTATATTTTATAATAATATTATTATAACCTTTATCGGTTGACATTGTCTCT
Organism: Aphis craccivora; assembly: GCA_009835225.1. Taxonomy (NCBI): domain Eukaryota; kingdom Metazoa; phylum Arthropoda; class Insecta; order Hemiptera; family Aphididae; genus Aphis; species Aphis craccivora. Next base: position 32,223 of record VUJU01002137.1, on the reverse strand, counting down.
AAAATATATCATTATTACAATAGGTATACATACTGCACGTCAATATTCGAAACGCACGTTATTGCGTAAATACAATTCGACCGTCGTTTTTGGTCGATTTGAGCTTAACTGCAGTATTGATGATCGTACGTATTGCTCATCACTCTCATTAGTAGTTAGTACGTGTGACTTTTCAAACTGCAGAAGTCATAGTCATTCGAAAATCAATTCTAATAAACAAATTATTTCGTTAATATCTTTTTTCTTTAAAAAATAACGTTTGTTTTAATGACATTCTCATCACCACCCCTCCTACCAAATGTTCGGAATGTTTTTTTTTTACAAACTATGTCATTCACATAATATACGTTTTATGAAAAGTATAACATCTGCGTCATCCAATCTATAGAAGTGCTGTGCATGAAACTTTTGGAACATTTGTTTTAAAAACGTTTTTCGAAATATAACACTATTATATAATGTTATAAAAACATTAATAAATTATTTTTTAGCTATAACTCTAAATTTATTTTGAAAGATATTTAAGTGACGTGATGAAGAAAAAATAATAATGTAAGATAATAAAATACAATATATTATATCAAAATAGCTTCTAAAATGTATATATCATGCGAGCTCAACGGTCATATTGTAAAGATTGAAAATCCTTTAATCTGATGAGTATTTATTATTCGTAAAGCAAATTTATTATCTATACTCTATGGAATAACATACGTTATAATAATATACATAAATTGATATTTAATAAAATAATAAAATAATCATCTTCAATATGTAACTTAATTGTAATATATGTGTATTGCGTATGTGTTAGGCGATCCATAATCAATAGAGTTATCACACTTTGGTTTTTAAATTTAATACATACATAATAGTACACTCGAGGATATACAGCAATTTTATCTAATAAACGATAAAATATATAAAATTAATCAACAACTATTTATTATTTTATTTTTATCTACAAAAAAAAAAAAAACAGCTTAAAAATTAGTAAGCAACACGATGACTTTTGTTTAAATCTAGTTCTGGAACACAAACTGCGCTATAAACTTTTCAGGGGTAAATATTTTTCATATTACCTATATTTTACCTAACTTATACATTTTTTACTTGAAGTTGTGCATTTTATAAAAACTTAGTCATTACATAAATAGTACATTTTTACTGCTTATATTTTGGAATTCTATGAGATGCCCAAGTATTTAATAAAATTCTGGATTCAACACTTTTCTAGTAACAATACTATATAATATGTGGGACTAGGGTCGGCCCGGAAATATTTCATCATGCCACCTGTATAAAATTCCTGTATTTTGTAGTCTATAAGCATTATAATATGTAATGATCAGGAGTGCATGTTACGGAAATTTTCTGTTATAAACATTATCCTAACTTAAAGTGTAAAATAGAAAAAAATGTATAGAATCAAAACGTAATAAGTAATAGCATACAATTATCTTAAAACCATTGACAATTTTTTCTTATCACCCCTTTTTTTAGGTAAGTTTTGGGTATTTATCTTTTGAAAATTAAATTCTTTAACTGTATGTATTAATCACAAAAAGTTGTTTTTTGTTTAATGAATGTTAGTAATTAAAAAAAACTCATTGTCTGGTAAAAATTTAAAGATTTTAGCTCTTTAATATAATATGTACACCGTATCTGTAAATCCTGAAATTGGAAAATGCATTAACATATAATGGTCTTAATTACCATACATATTTGTGTAATATATAACTTTTATACTATAATTTGGGTTTTTTTTGTAATGCTTATTTTTCAAATAGTAACTTATAAGCACACATAAAATGTACCCTCATATTTGTATAGGAAATGGCTTTTTGTTCTTATTAAGTTTTATTTAATATTTAAATTCTAGAAAAAAAATTTAAAGAATGTACAACAATAAGTAATTATTTAACATCTAAGTAATCTAGAAAAATTAGAAATTATAACCAGAGGAGATAAACAATTTGAGCAATTTAATAATTCAGTGTTTTAAATTAAACTGCATATAATATTTTTCACTATTAAAGACTAAAATTAATTAAAAATAATCTTAAAAAGTAGGAATTTAATTTCAAAAACATTACCCCATACAACCATCATTAGAAGGGTATAAAAAAAACTTGTCGAGTACTTAAGATAATAGTATTTTATTACATTATAATTTTATAGGTTTCTCTATTTTACATTTCGAGAAAATTGCAGTTACATAAAATTCTGATGAACTGTATAATGTTATGTTCTAACATGCTGCGCATTTTCTTCTGAGCCTAATCGATAAACTTTTTTTATTTTAATTAAAAAGTATACCTAAGTACTACAAAAATGTAATGAATAAAATAAGTCCCAACATATTATCTTATTTTTTTCTCCTAAGTAAAATTATTCTTATAATTTAACACCTTGAAGGTAGCTCGGTACATTACATTTTGATCAAAGCGATCAAAGTATTATTTTTACAAAATTTTTTTGTGTAGACGATAAAAAGCTTCGATTTTCAGCTTTCAGGATAATTTTAGATTGCTAATTAATTTGGATTTTTATTTTGAATAAGTCACAATTTCCAGTGCTTTTTTAAGATCGAAAAAAAACCAAAAAAATAAATAAGGAAAACCTGGAATTCTTATATTTATTTTTAAATCCAATATTACTATTAAAACAATTTTTTATAGTCGTGTTTACCTAAAAACCGTTAAGTGTATTATTAACTAGGTATACCGAATGAATTTTTTTAAAAATGTAGAGAAGTTTTTATATATTTCCTACCTATTTATACCATGAACTTGTTCGTACTGTTTTGCGGTAAAGTGGTCTGATGGTATTGACTTAAAAGTTGATAATAATGATACATAATAATATAATATAGAAGGTATATTGATTATTTATAGTTTATTTCAGCTACATATGAAATAATACATATCATGAAATATAGTTAGTGCAATAAGCTTGAATACCGTTTACTCTCAGAATATAGTTTTTCGTTAATATATCATTGAACTCGAATTTAACATACCATAATAGTGAACCACTGGACAGTTTAGTACATAACAGACTGGTACCCACTTTCTTAATTTTTTTAAGTTGATTTTATAACATCATTTCGATACTTATACTATATTATATAATTACTTGTTTACCTTGCTTGTCACCAAATTTTATTAAACAGTGAGTGAATTAAAAACGAACCTGACTATCGTGGTGATATTGTACGATAAGCGCAGTGTAAAAATGTTCCACCATTTCCAAATTTCGAATTTATTATATATCTATGTTTTTTTTTCTTGAACCTTAAAATAAATACTAAAATATTGAAAAATGTACGTGGAATTTTTAATTTGATGATTTGATGGGAAATTGAAGAAGAAAAAACGTCGAATTAAAATATCTGTAAAGTAAACTTAACATTAAATGTTTTCTTAAATCCAAACGTTAAGAATTGGCTGATGGTGTATGGCTATCTTAGAGGAGTTTACATTAAAATCGGAAATGTACTGATCAACAAACCAACTAGTAAACGCCCCTGGGGAAAACCTCGAAAACGATAGCAAGATAGAGTGAATGAATAAATAAAAACGGTAGACAGTACAGAAAGACTTGATGTTTTAACAGACCGTGAAAGATAGTGTAACTTAGTTGGTAGCTGTAAAAGGCCTTAATGGCTGAAAAAAAGGTAAGAAAGTATGAAACCGCTCTGTTGTACAATAGGTGTACTCGACATTTCGTTTTGTGTAAGCCACTGTAATTACGTTTTAATATTTAAAATTTGAATTTTATCATTAATTATTTCATATAAAAAACAATTCCGAGAGAAGGCAGCAGCCTATCGCCTTAGGTAGTAGGTAATAGGTACTAAATATATTTATTTAAAATTATTTATATTGATATTAAATTAATTAATTTTAAAATTAATATTACAGTAGGTTGGTTTAAGTTTTCCTGAAAACATTGCATTTATTACTTTGTTACATACGTATAATATTATTTAATATATTCGATTTAATTATTGTTTTAACGGTATATATTTAATGTAAAATATAGATTTATGAATTATGAAGCAAGTACGTTTCTTAATAATTGAAAAAAACAATACAAAACAAATATATTATGGAAACTCAATAACTTTTACAAAAATCTAGTTTTTGAAAATTTGATTTTCTTATTCATCATAATCCTTCAAGCTCACACAAAAAAAACAAAATAAATAATACTCTCCCAAGTCTCAGGAATATGACGTGTAAAAATATGTGGTTCCAATTAACTCAGCAGTTTCTAAGTTTATGTACTCCAACTGTACATTACTTTTTCCATAATATATATACATTTAGATATGATAAATGGCAGCATTATGTTTTGTAGCTTGATATTGCTATCTTTTCAACATGCTCTTACAATTAGCACCCTACTTTTTTTACGGTTGAACCTTACTGTAATTTTTCAATACATTTCTAATTAAGCTTTTTTCTTTGATTTTTAGAACAATAACTTGAAAAACACGAATGAATTGTTTTCTTGATTTATCCTTTTGACGTTAATATGTCCATAAAAACTTTTGTTTTCATAGATTTGGTACGTTCCTTCTTTCTTTTTAGTGCTCGCTTCGATAGTTCACAAATAAAAAAAAAAGAATTGTCCTACGTGTATTTTAATATTAATATGTTGTCGTTTAATTAAAATCATTATCTTACATGCCCGAGGTTACAATTCCACGTGCTATAGATAATAGCTATTTATTCTCTATCGAAGGAAACAATTACATTATTTGATCAAAATACATAGTGATAAAACGGTGTTTATGAAGGCTAGCTTACGAAGATCCTAGTATTAAATTTTCTAAGGTTTTTAATCAGAGCAAAAAATGTTTATCGTCGTTTAAAGAAAAATAAATCAAAGACGGCCTAATTTGTTTGGTAAACAAACTATATAAACAATTATTTGACTGATTATATTCAAGTGTTAAAGAGTTTTAGATTTTTTTTTCATTTTTATATTAAAAATGACCGAGCGTAACAGGTATGATAAGGTGTGGTAATTTTAAGAACCATTATCGATAAACTTCCGCCGAGTGTTAATCAGTAAATATGATATCCAGCCATTAGAGTTTTGAAGCGGTTTCACATTTTGTCGAAAAAAGCACATATCGTTTTTGTTGTTGTACGGAATAAAATCGTAAATGGTTTAACAGAGACTCACGCTATATCACTATAATATCCAATACATTATATTGTTGTCATTCGATAACTGTGCGCGTATTGAAAAAAGGCGGTTTTTCTAAGTGCGCACGTATTCATAGTACAGCTATAGACGTAAGTAGTGGCGCCGGTCGCGGTATAATAAACTATTGCGCACTCGGTCATCGCAATTTTTCTGCAATTTTTTTTTCCTTCAATATTATGGCAAATATTGTTCCATGAGATCAGGAAGAGGTAGCAGATTTCTGACGCGGGGTCAAATTTAATACACATCTATTTTATTTCTGCAGTATTATACGCATGAAACATATATATATATATAATAATGTTGAAAACGACTTTGGCGCCACTGATTCGCAGTGTATTACGCTCACCGTATTTTATAGATTGTTGTGTTACATACATTAAACATAATACAAAGGATGATTTAAAACTCTTCGACCGACTACAAATTAGGGTAAGATCGAGTTATATATATAGGAAAGAAAAAGGTGATGTTGTACATGGATTCTAAAAATGTATCGTTCAAAATGCGCACGGTCCGATCATTATGTAATGCAAAACTTATTTAGCTGTTTGTTAGCAAATATCAGCCAACAGTTCAAAAGAATAGTTTTTATTTCTTGTATTATTATAAAAACACATCACGCAGGCTATAGAAAAAATCCAAAAAAAAAAAAAAATAGTAATGACAAAAATATGTTAATTTTTTTTCAAAATAAATAAACAATTATTAAAAATTGAGTGATTTTTTAGAAAAATTTAAAAATAGCTACAATTAGAGTACTTATAGTTAGTTACATTAAAAAAAAAACAATTATTTAAAAACATGTACTCGCTTTTATTCGTGTGATAAAATCTTTGAGCAATACATTTATCGATACAAACAAACAATTATGAATTATTATCAACTAAAATGAGCATTTATAAGTGGTGTGGAGTCGTTAAATCAAATGAAATTCCTATTTTGAACCGAACTGAAATTCGACAATTCCCAGGAGTGGATAGAATAGATTTAGCACAGCAGCTACAATTCGTTTTTAGTACAAACTTTTAGTTTTTTTATCAAATCTATAATGTTTATCTGAAATTATCGGAACTGGTTTGAGTACACAGTGATGTATGACTGGTTTTGACGCACAAAAATAATACGCTTTTTATCAATCTAACGATATGGGCACTGTTAATTGTCGATTGAGAGTACAAAAAATGTTAATAATATTAAATAATTGTTACCGTAAGGGGCGAATATGATCCGTTGAATATCGCATACATTTATAGATAAAATATACATCTGGTAAAATAGACCAAATTAAATGCATGCATATTAGGTATTACGTATTGACGTATAAACAATGTGAAACTGTTATGAAATAATGAAATATTTAGTAAAATCTATGAGTCTATTATTCAAATAATAATACAAATATTTTAAATATAATACACACATATACTATTAACAGCAATCAATATGCAAGTATTATTAATGTATGTAGGCACTTTTAAATTTATAATATATACATTATACACATCGATGCTGTAAAAGGTAACTAAATGATAACTGTGTGTCTGTTTTAAGGTTTAACTGGTCTCAAACGAGTGGTAGTTTTGTACGCAAACAAGTTGTCTATTTGGTATTTCTGCGCAAACCAGTACGGTCCAGCACAAGAACCATCATAATATATACATTACAAGTAAACGACCTATTTTCCATTATTATTGTAAAGATAAGATTATCTTATTAACTTCTGTAAAGTTTATTAAATTTATTTTCTAATAGATAAACGTGTTCTGTATAGTGGACATTTGGAATGATCAGTAAACTACCTAAACTACCATCACTTAAAGTGTCGAAATAGAATTTTTTTTTTTTGAAATCAAGCCATGACTTTTAAATCGCTTTTTTTATTATATCATATATTTTTTTTTTCGTATTAACTAATTTTTCGTCTTTTTTTTCCAGAAGATAATATATTATACACATACAATGTTTGATTTTTTTTACAAACTCATACAAAGTGTATTCTGGCGTGTATATCACTGAGCGAAGCGAGTGTGAAAAATTCAATTTGCGACATCAAAAACAATAATGAAATATATATATATATATTTTTAGTTTACTTTGATAAATACATTTTGTCGAAGGCGCTGCAATTCCGAGCCCAATCTTTCCTCGCGTATGAACCAAAAGCAATTTTCTACAAGGAATATAAATTCAATCTTTGCAGAAAATCGAAAAACTAAACAACTTGTGTTTCAAAAGTATAACGTATAATATAATAATATACTAACGGACAACGGTAGGTACTATAATAGCTGTTGTCTAATTCTCCGTTTAAATAATGAACATTACATTATATTTTAATATTATTATGATAGCGATTGCAAAATATTATAAAATAGCTTTGTCATTTTGAAATATCGACAATTATTATTAGCTGGTAATATCATTGAACTATTTCGACAATGCCGCGTATTTTAGTTTGGAATAAGTTTCATCATCTTTACGAACCGTCGCATGGAATAAAAATTCGACTTATTGTGTTTAATTGTTTTATCGAATCTGCTGAGATAATTACTTTTAATTTATAATAATTTATTTCTATAATATTATATTATCCCCCTTATTTGTCTCGACTAATATTTTAAGTTTGCCGATGCGAGTTCGGTGATATTATCGTCTTTTGAATTTATTTGCTTTATCTTTAAAGTTCTTATTATTACAATTTTCAAACTAAATGTAAGCAACAGTACAATGGTTTTGTTATCAACGCGATAAAATGGAAATTCGACGGCAAAACGTGCACATAGCATATACATAACGTTATTTATGATTAAACTTGCCAAAATATAACGAGAAACACACCGCGCACCATGAATCATTTTGGATTATTTGTTGTTGACTCGGTTAATCCTAGTTTTCATACGGACAGACGAATTTCTTCGATACATTTCTGGTCCGCGAAATCTTCTGTGAGGTATCGCTTTATTATACTATATATATATATATATATATATATACAGTATACACACACACACACACACACACAATGTGGCGTATGTGTTGTACGTACAATTTTTTTTTTTTTTTTTTGGCTCCGTCGCAAACAGTGGGTTGAAAAATTACATATCGAGTGTTAAGTTCCAAAAATGTATTTGTCACTGACAACCCTTATAATATATAAATATATATATATATATATATACAGTATACACACATACATATACCTATACACACGTGAAGAATATTTGATCTTAACCCAATACGAATTTATATGTGTTTCGTTCATACGTACCTACAATTTTGACATAAATGCCGTTTACAGATTTACGAAATCAGATATGATGATGCCCAGACTATTGCCGTCGGTATTAAGCAGAAGAGAAAGGATGAGGATATAAAAGTGTTGCGTGTTTTCTTCACACAAATATCTTCAGAGTCTCTCCGTAAATTTTCTGCACTGAAGGTGAACCCTGAAAATTTAAACATATGATTATTTTTTAATTGGTTGTACATAAAATTAGTATATATACTATAAATTTAATAGTATGAATTATTTTTAATTAATGTAGTTGCTATTTTTCTCGTATAATAATCGTAGATTCTGACTTTTGAGTAAAGCTTGCAGTGCTACAAATACTTAAGACGTGTTTTTTTTTAAAAAAATTTTTTTGAGTCAGAGGAAAAAAATGAACATAAAGTTTCACACAGCGTCGTGGCTGCATGGAAAAAATAAAACTAGGTTCATACTTTAAATAAGTCATTTTTGGAATTTCAAAGTAGTTTTCAAGGAATTCATACGAGACAGCGAAATAACTATCATGAACAAATTTAATTAAGAGTGCACTATTTTTAAACAAAATCGCGTTAGTTTTTTTGTTCTTTAGTTAACGGAGCATTGTTTATAATCGGTTTTACGAACACATATTATGATGATTTTCACGTTCTTGGGTAAAAAAAAAAAAATATTGCGTTATCCCGAGTTCTGTAGACGATCAGTTTACGAGAACAATTTCAAAAGCAATCTGTGTTTTGTTACAATAAGTATATTGTAATTACACGTTCGAACGTGGATTAATAAATAGATGATCAAAGTTTTAGAACGCTGTTCGTATAGCTTTTCACTAATAGTGTAGCTAAAATTATTTTTCTATTTGGGCACGAAAAAAACTGCACAACTGTATTATATGCATAAAAATTGAATAAAACAATAACGATTAAAGTGGTTTTTGTTTTTAAACAAAAAATTAAAATAATTAATTTTATTTCAAAAGATAAAATTAACTTTCGTAGCAGATAAAATAATAAAATAGTATTAACTAAAAAATTGTATTTTTATAAAACGTTATTATTATCTTTATAATCATAAGTAGGAAAATAATAATACAGAATAAACATAATATTATTCGAATGGTAACCACGTATGTGACCATGCATTCATTTTGTTAACCTCATAACTCCTGACGGAGATTTTGTATTTTTGAAAATAAAATTTGAAAAAATTGGGTAGGCCAAGGTTTAACTATGACAGCGTTTTGGTATATTCATATTATGATAATTTTCGTTAATACAGCGAGCGACGACGGTCGGTCTGACGCGAACAGAAACGAAAAGCGATAAATAAAATATAACGACGGTATTATACGGAGTGATTCACCAATCACAATCACACCTTCTCTCATTCTCTCGAAAAATATGATTTTTGGAATTTTAAAATCATTAATGACGTGTACTTAAAGGCCAAATTTTCAAATTCTTACGATTTGTTGTACCTACAACAATCCTGCAAATGTGTTATCGGTTTAATGGCATATAATTTTGTATCGCACGGGACAGTGTTCCACAATAAAACTATCGATTTAAAAACATAGTTGTTCAAATATATGTCCTATATTTACGGGTTTTGAAAATCAGAATCCAAATAAATTCTCCGGCAAAAAAAAATAAAAATTCGGGCGATCGCGCTCGTGGCGATACACTCTGTATGTAATAATATCATATCGTCGTAATTCGCGGAACGCTTTTAAATATTATTGTGTTCGACGCCCGAACCAAATTGGTTTTTTTTCGCCCGATGGGCGCCAACGGTGCAGGCGGAGTACTTATATTGCTGTATTATTATTATATAATATACGATCGAGTTATAATCACGGGGCGTGTGGACGGACGAGATGGGTCGAGGGGAGGGTGTTGAAAGAACCCGAAAACAAACGCAATGGCAATGCACTTAAGGCTCTTTAGCGGAGAACGTTTTCAGGTATTGAAGGTTTGATGGATTGGCCGACGTCAGAAACCGCGAAACATTAATCACTCGGCTGCCGTACAGTTTGCCCGCGCGCACGCACTCATCGCTCTGTGGACCATCGCGGCACTCGCACTATATATTTACGTACATTACTCATACCGGCCGCGTCCAAGTCTTGTTTTTCACGGTACCGACTGCTTGCTTTTTTCCCCGTCGCGTACACATCGGAAACGTTTAACGGACCGGAAGAGCAATTAATCAGCGCGCGGCAGCAGTATAAAACATATATAATATGATATTATTATTTATTATAATAATATATATTATGCTTGCAAAATACTAGTAGGTATATATAACAGAATAACTCTATACGGACTACACTGTCGTTGCGTTTGCCGACCAAACACTAAAACCAAAATTTAAATTTCTCCCTGGCTGGGAATTCGATGCACGATTCAACTATAAAATTTGAATTTTTTATTTTAACACTTATATTTACACGGTTTTGATATTATAACAGAATAGAATACGATATTTTGACATTCGACGGTGGTTATTCTTCCAATCGATTTATAGAAAAATCATTTTTTTTTTTTTTTTTAAGATTTAAAATCCAAACCATAGATGCTCCAAAACTGTGCAGTCCAGCAGAACTCGATGTTTTTAATAAGAAAAGTTGTTTGATTTTCCAGTTGTTTCATGTCCCAGTTCTGATAACAATCATATAAACACGCGCAGTATCTCTCTTTAAACAAATATATTATCTGTGAACATAATCGATATAAAAATATTACGCTGTTTCTATTCGCATGGTCGTTTATTATGCAAGACTTTTTTCAAGTATACAACTAGTTTTTTTTTTTGTCGAAATGTTTTCCATTTTCTTGCATTATATCTGAAAAGTTTCTATAACGTTACATTCGAATACAAATTTATTTTTTAATTTCAATGATTTATTATCACTTCGTTACATGTTTGTAAATACTTCAAGGTTATACGAAAACATAACAATTATATACAGATACAAAAAATAATGTATTGGCTATGTACGGCATAAAATGACGTTCGTTAACTATCTAAAAAATCGCCACGCCCATAAAATTAATTTTAAAAACTTACATCGGAATACACAACACCATTGACAATAAAAACAAATAGGTATGCCATGGCTAATTAATTAGTTATCACGGTCAATTTGATACGACCACTGCTGAAAAACAAATGAATTATAAATAAGACACGTTGATCGCTGTCAAGAGTTTCAGAATAGTATTTTGTCACGAGTTATGAATTTGAGCTGCTCCAACAAAATATATTAAAATATCAAGTGAGGCCCGTATGGTAATAATATAAGAATACTAAATTTTTATCACTTAATGTTTAGTGCTTATAACGAAATAAATTATTTAATTAAATTTAACCATTATTTTATAAAAAATGTTAAATAACTACGCTTACTTAATGGTACGTTAAATACGGTTTAATCAACATTTTTATAAACTAAAAACACAAATATTATCAAGAACGTGTACTACGTGCAGTATCAACTGCAAAATATTTATAATTATTACCCTTTTTCATGTTTGTTTATGTATTCTTTTTTACACTACAGAAGTCATTATAAATATAATTTTTAAATTTGTTGATTTTAAATTTTAAATTAAATACACAAATATTGTTTTTATCAAATAAAAAAGTTTTATCGCATGGTGAAATTTATAATAAATATATATAAAGAATAAAAATCAATATTGAATTTATTTTGTGAAGGTTGTATACCTCCTACTAGAAGATTGTAATTTCGAGATAACAGTAAAAGTATAATTATTTAGTGAATAATATCGCACATGGCAACTACATTTATTTTGGAATCTTATTTTCAATTAATTTAAAAAATATGATTAACAGCATAGTATTAAGTAAGCCATTTGTAACATAAAATAATTATGACGTATACGCTTTAATGACATATGAAGATTCTTTGTTCTTAATCGTTTAAATAAACAACCAGCAAAAGCCCTTTGTGATAAAAACAAAGATCAATAAGATGGAATTTTGTATCTCATAAGTCATAGTAGTCAAATAAATAATGTCAACGTGTTAGATATTTTATTAACTATAGTATAATATTATAGACTTGTGAGAAACCGAAAAAACAATTCCATGGGAATCGTGTAGCTGATTTGCCTATTCATGTCGCCGTACATAATTTAAAATCGCATGGATTACAATGCCTACCGCAGGATTTCGGTATTTATGATCGATATTACCAAAGTATTGTCAAGTGTTTTTGTACATCTTTATTCCACAAGGGCGATTTAAAAACAGGCGTACATAATACTTATTAACGAAACGCGTTATTATTAATTAAGTAAACGACAACAGCGTTCAAGATGAGAACTTTCAATTATAATATTAATTATTTATGACTCGTGTTCGCCAGAAACGAAATTATACGTTTCATTAATTTTGCACCATACCAATTGAAAACAGTGGTACAACAACAATACATTTTATTCAGTTCATTATTGAGTTACTGTAGAAATAATATATTTTATAATCAAAATTTTTTATTAACGTAGCTCATTTTGAAAATTAAGCAGTATAATACAGGAACACCACTGTAGATTATATTATACTGCACAACAGTTTACTGAGAATAGTAATATGTCGACATCCGACAAAATCACTTTATGTGATTCGTGCAGTACAAAACAATTTTAATTACTATTTGGGCTATATAATGATTATAAATTAATAAATTATTATTATTATAAAAGCCTCGTTTAATAATTGTACTTTAAAGTCAATTTAATGTTGTAAAATGGTGATTAAGTTTCACACGATACGTAAGTATAATTAAATATTTATATTGATTCTCTACAAAAATTGAATTGTTTAGTGGTTACGAATTTTAATTTTTAGTTACTTATTTAAGCTCTTTAATGTATTTTTTTTTTCTATTGTCCTGAGAATAACCCATAGCGTTGATTGTTTTTTAAACTTGAAATTAATATTACAGTGAACTTTTTTTTTCATGTTTTCCTAAAATAACGTTTTGTTTTATTTTAATTGCGAAAATAAAAATCTACACGAACAAAATCAACAGGTATGTTTCACTATTCATTGCGTTGCCACTATTATCTTTGAACTTTAATCATGTAAAGATATTTTTTTTTTTCATTGTCGATTGTTGTTATTATCACGTATCTCCGGATCCAAACTATAATACGTATGTTCACGTGGTTACATATTGTTCAAATCAACGATCTGCATTTCAATAGAACGGTTAGAATGAAAACTAAAAAAAAATATAAACAATATAATTTTGAAAAATGTGAAAAGAATGTCAGTATTTGATAATTTACTATTATCATGCATTAGAAAGGAATACGTAGTTTTTTTATTTATTTAATAGAAAATAATTATACTTATAAATAGAATTTACATATTTATTTACTTAATTATTTTTATTAGTGCTTATCTCGTGAGCTTTCAGAGTGATGATATAATTTTATGTCATTCACAGGCAGCACTAAACGTGGCTATTCAGAGTTATTTTGTATTGTTTAGAACCCTATTTCGTGATCTGTAGTTTGCACATTATTCACTTAGTTCCGGATGAAAGCAATTTTAAGTACAACCAACATTTAAAGAATGATACCAATCAGATCTCAGTAATAATGAGTCGTTTTTACAAAAAAGCTTTAAAAATAAAACTTTATCGCTCCAACAAAAATGTTGACCAGATTTTTTAAAATGTGCTAAACATATTTATACAAAATTATATATAATAATATATGAGTGAACAGTACCTGTCTAAATTACAAATGCAACTCAACATTTAAATGGGTATTATAATACATCATTGTTTTTCCATTAATTATTATTTTTTTATTTATGTCGAATGATTTAATTTAAAAAAATAATGTATTATATACAATATACATGGTTAAAATAAATTAGAAATCGTTAAAATTTTGATTAAAAATGTATACTTTATATATTTTTTGCATGTTATAAAAGTGTTTTGATTTCCGAATAATATAATAACATAGTGTAAGTTTTTTTCAATAAAACCAGTAATTTAGAAAATTTAAACTTATAATATTATCAAAAGGTTATCTGCATTGTATTTTAAATACCTATAAAAACTTGAATGACATTTTTTTTTATAGCCTTATAGGTTGTCATTCTCAAAATGTTATTAATATACGTCATGGATTATGGACATTGTGACGACCGACGATCCCTACTCATTCAGAATTTAATATTTAATAAGCAACAAAATAATTATTTCCTATAAAAAATTACAACAACTCATTTATGTATATATTCATAACAATAACCCTCCATCGATTAGTAAATGTATTATTCGTTGATTTGTCAACGATGTCCTATTCGTTGTTGACTATTTTCCGAGACAATCTTTTTTGGCGGTTGACCAAAAATGAATTGTTAGAAACGTCATAATGCATAGCTTCAGTAATAAATTGCATTTTCTAAAACAACGAGGTCATGAAAATAAAAAGCGAGCAAAATAATAAATATGTTTATGGTATTTATTTTAAAATGTTGCAGCTATAATAAATACATATAAAATTTTATTTGTGTACAATGTATTTTAAATAATATTATAAATAGTAATTTTTTAGTTTGTATAACTTAGGAATTTTGATTTTGGTTTTAATATTAGTCCACTATTTATTGTAAAAACAAACGAGTGAGTTAAAATAAAAATTTAATCATTCCTCCCTAGAGAAGCCTATCAATTTAAATTTTTTCTATCTGAATAACAAAGTTAAAAAAAAATTTATTGCATAATTGTTTTGATTTATTATATTTTGTCAATATTTACAAACTGTATAAATGTAGTTATAAATATTGAAATATGCATAATATATTAACTACTAGCATTATCAAATTACTATATTTTCCAAACACGTTATCGTGGACATATTACACTTAATGTAAAAACATAAAGTTGTTCAAAAACTATTCGCTTGAATTTTAATTACGATACTCCAAAGTTTATTCACTCAATAATTTACAGTAGAAAGGGGAGGGGATTATTGTTTGAAAAATAGAAGTTTATATTTTCACAAACCACTCATTAATTAGTACAGAAAATCTTATAAATTTACTAATATTGTATCTAAGTACGAGTATGTTTGATAACTCTAAAAATCAGATTTTTCATAACTATGTTGTTGGAGAAGAAAAAGGAAGTAAGTATGCTTGTTGAAGTTTCCTATTGATGTGTACACGATGGACCACCGCGATTTTCCTTTTTCCGTGTTAGTTAAACGAGAAAATGGGAAAACCCATTTAACGCCGATACGATTTTGTTCTTCGTGGTCAAGACAATCTGTATCCGTTATTAAATCGAATTACCAATCCCTGTTGTGCTCACGATTAAAACGTTATTGAATTCGACTAGGTATACCTATATAAACGTTATTCCAATTGCGTATAATACTATTATTGTATTTGTATAGCAGTATAACAATTGTCACATTGTAGGCATTTCTACTCGTTGTTTACACATTGGCTTAGTGTTTTACTAAATATTATTGTGTGTGACTAATAAATGAGCAATTATGTGGTACGTTTAAATCGGTGTGATTTGTATTGATTGATTTGTTACGTATAAAAATTAAATTATCGGTAAATTATTCACAGAATTTTAGCGTAGGGGAAAAAGGGATGGCACATAAAAATGTTGAACTAGAATGATTTTTTTTTTTTTAATTCCAGGTTCTGAAAAAAAA
>VUJU01002137.1:0-15955 GCA_009835225.1 Aphis craccivora | reverse complement strand
AATTTTTACCAAAAGTATGATAATTAAAATCAATCGTGTTTTACTATATTATTTAAAATGTCCATGTACCTTTTACAGTTTAAGAATTAATAAGAGTGATTTACGATGTATATACAATATAATATAATATGAATAATATGATATATATTATAGAAGTCTGTGTGTATATTTTATGAATTTAATTAAGATGTTTTCATTCAATTGAACCATTCGGACTTTGTGCATCTTTTTCTGAATTGAATAATTATTTATTGATCGCAATGATACTATTATAGTGGTTAAGACGTCATTGAATCAAATCATATATTATAGTGTAGCGTGTATTGTATATTAGGTATAATATTATAATAATTTATAACTAAACTATAGTACTTAATTACCAAACTATTAAATTATGCGAACGATGTAGTTTAAACCGATCAATCCTTTAAATATCCGTAAACAATATTAATTAATAATTATCTGATAATTAAACGTTGTTTCAACTTTTAAGCGTAATATTTAAGATTTTTGTTGACTTTCAAACCGAATAGGGCTAGGTATAGTTATTTATACTCATAACACTTACAATTGTTTGCATTTTATTTTATCATTTTTAAAAAGTATATTACTTAGTGTTTATAAAATATGACCACTTGTTTAAATAATATTATTCTTATTGTTATGCGGTAATAAATTATTGATTACAATTTTTAACCACAGACTTATACTTTTTTTGAATATAATTTTATTTTCTTAAGTATAACAACGACATTGTTAATTTTTTTTTTCGAATAAAGAAAACATATTGTGTGATAGGTATTACGTTAAATATAGTTAATGGATGAAGTTATAAATATGACATAGGATGGGTACGTGATATTATAACGTTTGCGGAAGTAAGTTAATAATTATTACAGAGTGTAGATATGCTGGGCGCAAAGGTATTATAATACTTATGTGGTATATTTTCGTTCATAATTTAAAACACAATAGAATGTAATACGTATAACAACTATGAATAATTTTCGTAGATCATTTCTATCTTCTACCATTAATATTAGTGAATAAAATCATATATACAATAACAATCCTAGTTAAGTTGAGTTGTAAAATGGAATACCGGATCAGGTTGGTACTAAGTACTGAGATTAATTTCATCAGACGTCATCCGGTAGTCGCATAATATGTAATTTAGCCTAAGAATCATCTCGTATAAGTTTCCGGTTACGTTATCAAATTATCTAAATTATCTCACATTATACACAAGTGTTTTGTCATAAAATAGTGATACACTCCCTTACTTAATTATCCCAAAATTTTGAGTATAATATTAATATTATGTTGGTATAATCAAAATACTAAATTATAAAGCGTCAGTCATTATAAACTGAGTGATTTAAAAAGTGGCTGGCATTAAAGATATTTGAATTTTTTACGCTTACATTATTTCGGTAAAAACACCCAACTTTTAATCATTGAGAGTAGTTTTACGTATTTTAGGAAATTAGGTGTTTTACTAAAATCAGTTATTGATAACAAATTATATGAACAGAAAATGTATCCACTAGACAACTTAACTTTCATTGTTAAATCGATATAAATTAGTTTTTAATAGTTTGTATAAGTGTATATTCTATAACACAATATTTTAATTAGATTTATTTTAAATAATAATATTTTTAATGATTAACGTACGATATTGTACGCGTGTATTTAGTATTAATAGATGGTTTACAGTTACATTATTTTGATCACCTACCCTTTGAATTCATATGTGCATTTATACATTTTTAAAATAGGAACTTATTTAAAATTTTAAAAATGATTACAGAGGTAGTTTAAAAACTTCTTATAAAATTTAAAATTTGTTTAAATTTTAGCTACCTAGTTGTAGATTTAATGTTATTAAAACTTTAATGTATTCATTTTAATAAAGTAACTTAGAACTTGTAAAACTATTTAATATCAACTATCAACGGCAAATGGCATTCATAAATAATACAACATATATTTTACATTTATAATAATTAAATTAAATTTTTAAGATCTTTGTATATTTTATTTATAAGTTCCACAACAAAATACTTACGTATAATGGCTGTACACCGCGGTATACTCAACTATACAACATTTCTTGTGATGCTTAATACCAAGTTCATCACTTTATGAGAACTTTTAACAGATTTATGGTTATATTAAAATTGTTTTGTGGAAAATCTTTAATCTTTATACATATTATACATTACCCAGAGAAAAAAAAATATGCTTTATATTATATAACATACGCATAATTTTATATCGATATGTCTATTTTTTTTATCAGAAATCAAAGCTTGCAAAAAATATACATTTAAAAAATTAATAGAACTAAATTATATTTAAATAATGGTTCCGACAATAATTAATATAACACAAAGTTATCGTAAAAAAGTGTTTAAATTAATTAATTTATAAAATACAGATTTTAGATTTTCTTAAATTTAATATTAGAAAAAAGTGTGTTTTCTTACTATTTTAGTGACTGTAATGATAAAAAACCAGTGGTTACAAATTTAACCACAACACCCACAGTTCAATGGTTTGTTTCGTGACTGTGAGTGTAAACAAAAGAGTGGTTCCTCGTGGCTACCATTGTCGTCAATCTATAGTTTTCCAAGTGATGTCCGATCAGTGCTAATGCATTCAGAGAAATAGGGTGGTATTTCTATATTATTTTAGTATAATATATGCTAATGTATTGTACATTGTACATGGATAAATATATTACATAGTATCTTTCTACTACCCACTTGTAATAAGAATTAACGAAAACCTTGAGGTTATCCTAGTGACCAAAAATTAGAGAAAAAATTATTTAATTGCGTTTTTCATCAGGTTTTCTTCGGGAAACAAATTTACTGGAATGTATTTATTGGTTTCAATCACATTGTATTTTTTTTTTATATTTATTATATATATAAATTTTTTTATTTTTTCAACATTCATTGTAATATTCATTCTAACGTTCATTGATGGAGTAAGTATATTGAATATAGGTAATATTAATTACACATTTTTAAATTTTCTTAATTATAAAATAATAGGTTACTGTTTTATTACATAAATAAATAGATTATCAAAGTACCTATTTGTTACCTAAAATTAATTATAATTGTGTAAAATATATAACACAACACTTATCTATATTGACACGCTACTTTATTGTTGTTAGTGGTTTTTAGATTTTATTGAATGTAAAGGATTTTTGAATTTAACGACTACTAGCGATTTGTCTTTTTCCTGAAACAATTCATATACCTTTAGGTTATTAAGACACTAAGTTTTATTCGTAGTAACTGCTCCGACTTTCTGAATCTAGTTTATTTTTGGGTTGAGGATTGAATATTATAGTTATATTGGAAGTTCCTGTTATAAATGTTTTTTTTATAGAAACTTGTCTATTATACCCTTTACAAAACGAGTGTTTCTGATATCACCTTTGTCTTCGAACTATTGAATGCTTCAATTGTCTATCCTGAAATATTGAAAAACATCGATTTCACATCCATTTATTTCATCACGGTTTCAATAGAACTTCAATACCGAACATATATAGTCTCTATTCATCTCAAATACATATTTTTATAAATCCTTTGACTTTTTCAATTTTACGATAATTGTGAACATTGCCACATTCTATATAAAATAGGCGTAGACAAATTCATTTATTGATCTGAAAATACATCAACTTATGATTTTCCATCTAAACTCCATAACCATTTTAATTATCAAAATATTTTTATAAAAAAACACGCATACAAATACTATTAAATATAAATATGTTGATTCAGTCATATATTTTTTTATCCACATTAATTAAAATATGTTTGATTAAAGCTTAATTAAAAAAAATAATGTTTGTGATGTAATAATATTTTGATATACATTGAATGAGGGTATTTTATTAGGTAGTTATAAGCATTAAAGACACTTATTACCTACGTATAATAATTATATCTAAATAGTTTATGATATTTGACCTATAGAAAAAAATTATGATTTCAATATAAAATAATTATTTATTATGCACAAATTCGAGGGGTTACAAAATATACGTTTTCGTTGCTAAACAATTATACATATTAATTTTGTACATATGTCCTATATGGCTCTACATATACAATAAATAAATTTATGTATACTTTATGGGAAATGTTTACATTTAGAGAATTTAGACAATACCTAATAAGGGAAAGAAATGATATAACTTTGTAGTACATGCAACATGTTATCATTTTTAAATGACAGCAGACAGTAATACACACGTTAGGTAAAATTACATATTTAGGAAGATCTGGCAAATTATTTAAATACGATATAAAATAATTCAGTTTGTTTTTACTTTTAAATATTTTAATTTAATTTTTGTGTTTAAACAATTTTTAAAGTTTTTTATTTATTTATCAAGTTCGTTAAAATAATGATATAATAGGTGAGCGTCATTAAAATTTAACAAGTCAAAATTTAGTGATCTATTATTCATTTTTATTTTCATATGGAAAACTTCCGTGTCGTTTGGGATAACAAATTCCGGATGAAAATCTGTAAACACACCTGTTTGTATTGCATTTTGTTTTACAATGACATCGGGTATTTCTTTATTCCTTGTACTTTAAAAGTAATATAGGTACCGTTATATCCGTAACGTATACCGTCACTATCATGAGTCATAACTTTAGTTAAGCGCTCTTTATCTTTGATTAAAATAACATCGTACTTACAAATATATTCAGAATATTTTACGACAATTTATCTTATAGCTAAATATAAATTATAAACAGCATTTTTTTATATTTTCCATGTAAAATTTTAAGTGTAGATTAAGAAAGCGAAGAGTGATAACGAGTATAAAAAATTCAATGATATAATTTCCTCACCATATTAAAAATTGTCATAACTCTCTAAACAGTCAATATTTCTGATATCACACGAATCAATTGATTTATTGTTTAAATAAAAATTGTAAAAAAAAAAACATAATACAAAAAAGAATGTACTCAAAATAATTGAAAAAAATGTTTGTACAATAATAACATATATATTAGTACAAAATATATCATATTTGAATAATTGAAATCAAAAAATATTATTATTATAATTTAGAAATTCGCTAGTTAAAAATTCTAAGATATCTGCAGATTTTATAAGTAATAAATTATGAATTTATTTATATTAAGTTGAAAAATAGTTAGCCCAACATATTCGTTAAAGATATTCTCCCAAACGACCCTTACGCCATTTTTGCATTCAACAATGCTATAAAAACTGCGTATAATATAAGAATGAGCGATAAATTACACAAAAACGTCCAATGCTGAATCCGTTTTGTATACCCAGTGTTGTACATCATTTATAAGCCGTATTCACATACGCTCTCAATTATCCCTAAGTTCCGAAAACGAGGTTTTGAACCATTTTAAAATCATATATAAAATGCTTAAATTTTTAATAATTTTTAAATTATTAATTTAAAAAAGTTTTTATAAAAAATTAATTTTAATTTTTTTGCCGATTTATTATCTGTTTCAATAAATATATAAAATGTAATTTTATTTCAAATTGTTTTAAAACCGTTGGGTAAAATAGATTATTTACATTTAAGAATACCTATTGTAAATAAAATATCTATACTGAAATCTATATCTAGATTACAAACAAATAATATTTAAAACAAAATAAATAACGTCGAATATGTTATTATAATGAGGGAAATTCTTGTATTTTATCTTTATCTAATTTCAATACTGACTAATATAATAGAGACAATTAATTGTTAATAACTCTACTTCCGGTTATTCTTTGTGGTACAAAAAAAAAAATACATCATTATTTAACATATTTATATAATATATTATTATAAGATAAAGACAACAAAATAACAAATTAAAACAGTTTGTACATTTACAATAATTGTCATATTGTATTTTTTATTGTGGTGAAATAATTAAGATTATAAATTATTTATAAAATTAGTATAGATAAAATTGGATTTTTAGGGTAGACTATTAATTACTTTTAACTTATATCCTTTATACTTACTAATTAATTAAAAAATTTAAGCTTTATAGACTCGTTTAATACAATTAATGTATTAATGTATTAAATGTACCTATTAATGCGTATTTATGTTTAATAAATAAAAACATATACATATAATTTAAACATTATTACTATTATTCAATGCATATTTTGTTAGTCAACAGAAAGCATTAAATGTCTACGAAATAAATAATCTTTTATCTATACATGCATAATACTTTTAAAATATTAAAATGTATTTATTATAACGTTAATATTATTTACTATATCGTTAGTGTTAAAAACTATACCTAAATAAATATGCATCACATTTCAACATTTGTATGTACTGTTTTATCCTAAATAATAAATCAATTGATTTTAGTATAATCATAAACCTTACTTAAAGTTCCTAGCGTCTATAAAATATAAACCATTTTAATCCACGAGGTTTGTTTGAAATTCTACGCAAATACCAAATAAAATCGATTATATACCGTTATAATAAATAATGAGATATAAAAACAGTCTATATGCAAAAATTAAGTGTGCACTATAATATTATTTTTATTTTTAAAACCATTTTTATGTCACAGAACGAAATATAATAATGTAACAAAATAAGTGATTTAAAAATTGAATATGCATTATCTACTCAAACTGTTTTCAATACAAATAAATAGTTGAACTACATAATTTATTACACTCTACATAAATTGAGTAATACGTTTTCACCCACCATTATTGTATGATATGGTAAAAAGCAATAAACTTTTTTAATTCTGTTTCAAAAAATAAATACTATTATTTAATAAAATACTAAAAAAAGAATTTTATTATAATTTTACTTTAAGAGAACGACATACTCATACGAGTATACGATATAATTCGTTTATTTTTTTACAAATATATCTTTAAACACTAATAATACGTAATATTGTTAAATGTTTCCTATGGTATATTATATTTATTTATTATAATATATCAAAATATTCATATTCTATATTTACATACAGGCTGATCAAAGTAGATTCGTATCAACCAAATATACAGAAATACAAATCGTGTTATGTATGATAAAAACAGGAAACAATCAGAATATTAAAAAAAAAAAAAAAAAAAAAACTTGAATTATAGTACATTTTATGAACTGCGTTTAGCTAATTGTATATAAACATATTTTATTTGAATATGTTTTTTTTGTGATTAATTGTATACGAATACTACTTAAATATTTGACATCGTACGATAAATATTCCGGATATTATTGTATTTTAATATTTATAAATAAATACATATTTCATATGGATTTATTCAATACATGAACATCGCAAATCCTAACTAATGTGCATTGTTTTCCTCAATATTTTTTGTTTTATATTCAATGGCGGTGCGTATTAAACCATTGTTTATACTATACCTACTCATATATTAGTATAGTTTAAAAATATATATTTGTTATAATATGATGTAAGGCTATACATATATTAATTTATTATATAAAAAAACTAAAATTAATTTAAATTTCTCAATATTTATGCTATTTCAATAAATTAATATTTAATTGTTCATTTTATTAGAAATAAAACAAAAAAATTTTTGTTTTGTTTATTGCTAACATAATAGTTACTTTATATTTGGTTTTAATTACTTACTTATTTTAAAGTTTTAAAGGAGTACTCGATTTGACAGGAGTGAATTTTCTTTGTTAGTTGCAATCGAAAATTTAAATAAATATTTAATTAGTAGTATTGAGACTTGAAACAAACTTTTAAATATCAAAATTAGATACAAACGTAATTTTACAAGATGAAAAAAAGACTCAATGGTTGCATTGCTTACTATAAAAAATGACAGTGTGAACAAATTTAACATTTTAACTATCTTATTTAACGGTATCGTCACCTTTTCTTCACCATTTTCATAAAATAAACATTTGTATCTCTCTTTTCAATTTATATAATTCTGTACTCTGTCATATCTAAAGTATGGGTACTTTGTATAAATCATATTTTACATAAAATAGGTATATATATTAAATACCACTTGAAAATTTTAAAAAGATAGAGCACAAGTAATTTATAACTTAATAATTTAAAAAATAATATCACCATTACTTCCGTGTATTCAGGCATTTTACACTTTTAATGGCTTAAACTAGCGGTTCTCAACATGGGGTACGCGTACTCTCAGGGGTATGCGAGATGATCTCAAGGGGTAGGAGAAAAAAAAATTGGGTAATGGTGGAAAAATGTTAAATTTGCTTATTTAAAACGATTCGTTTCGGAAATATGCAATATTTAAGATTATATTTATGTAAAAAAGTTAAAAAATTATAATGAGGGGTACGATTTAGCAAAATATTAAGCTTAGGGATACGGAAGGAAAAAAAGGTTGAGAACCGCTAGCTTAAACCAAAAACCAATTAATATTTTTTAAATAATTGTGCTTAAACAATTAGCCATTAGGTAGCACTACTTAAGTTTGAATAAATAATAACTATTATAAAAACAACATATATATATAATATATAATATAATAAACCCACTCTTTGCTTTGAGTACCTTATAATGGTTATACAGTATACATGATATAGTAGAGCAAAAACAAATTATTCAAAGCTTTATTAACAACATTATGATTTTTTTTTATAAAAAACCGTAAATCAATAATCAAATCAATAAAATATGATTATAATTATAATTTTATCATTTATTGTAAATGTTAAATAATCATTATTTTGATTTGTATTCACTATTCATGTATAATAATAAAATGAATTATCTGTAAACAGGAGTTTATCCGAAAATGATGCTTAAAAAGTTTAGTGTTATCCATGCTTAGTGAATAAATATAACGTTTTCACGGAATTTTTGGCGAATATTAAATAAAATATTACTATAGTTATAAAATCATATCGTTTATGTGTAAAAAAGATACACATTAATGACGTTACATAGAATACAAATATAAGCCATAAACTCAAATTCTGATAGACACATGAAAACATTTAATTGGACATTTTAAACAGTTAAAGGAATTTAAAAAACAACCATTTCAAATAATTCATAGGCTAGAACTAACATCAATTTTTTATAAATTAAGGCAAGCATTTAAAGATATAGCAGAACTATTTTGAGAAATGAAGAATATTGAGAAGAAAGTTGAGACTGATAAACCTGAAATAGATGGACTCTGCAGAATATATTTTATAAAAAAAATGCCTCTATTTTCTTTTATCGTGGCTATATTGTGTTTATAAAGATTAAATTAAAAGTTATTACATGTATATATATATAGACTTATATTAGCTAAAAATTAAAGAATAACAATTTTTTATTCAAACATTTGATTCTAAATATAAAAAGAATTATTTTACAATCACTTTATCGAAGAAAATGATTTTTGGTTATTATAGGTACCTAAGTCGATTTGTGTCTTTTAACGAGATTAATGAAAATATGAACATAAATGATAAATACCTTAATTTTTCCGCCCATGATGGTTTTTAATTTAATTATCCTAAATCATTTAAGTCATATTGCGTTGAATATAATATAATTATTATATAAACAGTAATACTATTAAATATCAAAAAACAAAGACTAATACATAATTTTGATTTTTTTTTCAATATTATTAAACTACAATAAACTATGGGAACCTAATATTCATTTATTAAATTAGCTTGGGGGTTATAATATTTACAATAAATGTTAAATTAAAACATACACTATCTATCCTAAGAAAAATGAATTTACTCTCGACAATATCATTTTATAAATTGTATAATTAAAAAATAAAAGTTAGTTTTTGAATAACATTGTTATTGGCTTATTATTCGTAATATTTATATATTTAGTATCAACAAATTAGATACTAGATATTGTTGTATCACATATTTACCCCAATAAGTAAAATATTTAATTTTTTTTTTTTTTTAATGAAGCGTTTTGTTTTAATATTTTATTAACACAGAAAAAAATAGTACAAAAATTAAAAGGTAAACAGTTCGCCTCTTTATAATTTTGAATAAAAAAATATAATATTTTTGGAATATAATAACTTAATAAATTAATCACTTAAAATATATATGGGATGTCTTAATCGTTTAACAGTATTTCAGATATTTGCTAGAAATATTGTATAATAAAATAAAACATTTTTATTTTTAATTGTAATTAATTCAATATTATTAGATATTATAATAAACAAAATAATGGTTATTTTATTTTGTTTGTTTAATATTTAATCAAAATGTATAAAACGTGATAAACGATAAGAATAAATTATTATATTTTAATTTTTTAAATATATTTAATATACTATTTTTAAACTTTGTTTTAGTTACCTTTTATTTTCTACACAAAAAAATAAATATATTGAAATAAACAAATAAAAAATGTTTTGTGCAAATGTTATACAGACATGGTGAAATTTAATTTTAGTTCAGTTTTAAAAATAAATGTAAAACATTTAATACAATAAAATTTCTAATAATATGTAATTTCCGACTTGTAGTAATATTATAATCAGAGGTATTAAAAGTTTTTTTTTAATAATAAATATTTTTTTTTCTTTAACGTTTATAAAAAAATTGAATGTTTTATGATGAAAATTTTTTTTTTAATAGTAAAAAAAAGATAGAATCAGGATAAGCGACTGAATTAGAGTTACAGTTCTTTTTATATACATCATACCTAACGTAAACGTATACTGATAGATAATTTTTTTTAAGTAAATAAATACATATTATCTTTTTATATTATTTATTTACTAACTAAAGTTTCATAACTACATCACAAATTTCTTAGCAGTTTTTTTCAGAATATTATAATTCTAGTGTACACCAATTACATAAAATGTATGATATATCTTATGAGCTATATATATATATATATATACTCTATACTTAATGCTAGTTAGTACTGTCAGTAGTTTGTATTTGTTAATATTATTACTTTAGCAGAATGATTAGTTTTTCCTACCGATCATTTTATAAAACGAAAATAATTAATCGTGGGGTTTTACTTCATACTATTATTGTTCATAAATAATATTATAATAATGATATTGAATTAAACGACTGTTTTTTCATGGATTTCAATTTTGTATTACAATGTATGAACACATACATGTAAAATATAATAAATTTGAACATACTATGGGTATACATAACTTTCAACCATCATTAATATCTATAAAATAAAATAAAAACATTGTCGTTATAAATTAAATCGAATATTCATAAAATCGTGTTTTCAAATTTTAAATAAAAAACTATGTATTTTCAATGAAGATTTGTTTAATAATAGTTTAAAAAATTTAATTCCTAAAAATATAAAAAATAAAACGTCAAATTAACTTTTCTGTTAAAAATTTAATAATATAACAAAGCTTAATCATACAAGAAAAATGTAGAAACACATTTACCTAAAAATTATCTTACCACACGTACCAAACGTATGTGTTCCCCTGGGAATGAAGTCCGGAAAATAACCACAGCTTCTATAAAATTTTACTTAAGCTTTACTCTTTAGTCTAAATAAATACTGTTTTTTTTCTAAAAAAAAAAAAAAAAAGAATAATAATAAAAACAACCTCTTGGCGTAATAAAAAAATATAAAAGCTCTCTATGCTACATTTCACAAGTTATATTATATGTATATTGTACATATTTATATTTTTTTACAAACCAATTTTATTCTATTTTTTTTACATGGCCATAATCATATATAATGTATCTTGACGTTTATTTCATACTCTGACAATGTATGAACAGTAAATAATAACAACCAATGATATTATCAACAAAATGAAAAATGAATTTTTTTTTTTTTTATTAAAGCAACGATGATAGTTGAAGTATCTTAACATATTGTAATCTAATGTTGTACTTAATTATTATGACTTCTCATAAGTATTTAATATTTGTATATGATCAAATTTTATGTAATTTTCATATATTCGAATCAAAAATTGTTACGTCCAAGCAAATGTTTTTATAAATTTTTATTATTAATAAATGGTTTTTGTTGTCTATTCTATCATAATATATAATAAATAACTATTATGAATGTCTATAATTTTAAATTACAACAAATGTGTTATTTAGGATTCACTATATTTAAATCGTTTGATCTTTATAACATAACTTATTTAAAGAAATGTATATACTTAATTATAACATATAAGTATAATATTATATTTTTTTTTTTCATGATTGAACCGATGATGCCGCGAGGACTATATTCATAATACTTACGCGGAGCCGCCATCGTTGATTTTAAATCAAATAATAATTACATTGTTAAAAATGGGGGAAGACATATCCCAAACTTACCCTCTTATACATAATTTGTAAAATAAAATAGACAAGAAAAATAATAAAATTATAAAAAAAAAAAAAACATAAAATAAATAACATGAGGTAAACAAGATTAAAGAGTTCATGATGGTTTCTCAGCATGCACATGGTTAACGTATATATATATATATATATTTGACGGCTATTATAGAGCAACAGCCTTGCAACATTTGCGGTTAAGAAGTTTTTCCCAGCGTCCTGGAGTGTTTTAACTTTTAGAGAATGATTTTGAAATGAAGTTGTGAAAGTATCAAAGTATAGGTTTAGTTTTAAATAGAATATTTGGTGTGCAGAGATAGCACTATTCATTTTTTTTTTTTTTTTGTTATGTAGATTATAATCTAGAGTTTTTTATGGAAAATACGTGAAGTTTTTAAAGAAGTATTTTGTTTAACAGAAATATAATAATTTTTTTACGTTGATGTCTTATAGAAGAGAATTGTGTGAGTTAAGTTTTCCATCTATAGTATTTAAAGTGTAAATCGGTATAAGCTTGAGTAGAAATCTATAAAATATCAATCACGAGAACCATAAATTTGAAAAAATTTAAAGAAATTTTTGTGAACAACTACCAAAATCTTATTCAATATAACTGCGATCTTTCGGAAGACACCATGAAGTCAATCATCAAACTCATTTGATAATATTTTAGATATTCTTTACATTTTTTAAATGTATTCGTTTATCAATAATATGCGTTCTTCTTCTTTCCTTAATTTTTTCTATCATTAGATTTTTGATTGTAGAATATGCTTTAATTTTTAACTTTAAAAGTGATTTCTGGTAGCAAATTGAATCTATTTAGTGCTTTTGAGCATTAAAATTAAAAATTTTCAGTTTTTTTCAAAATAATTGTGAGGCATCTTAGGAATTTTAACTTAAAACCAGTTTTCGACCAAAAGTATTAATTTTTAATTAATTCGTAAGCTAATAATTATAGAAACTTTAATTTTACATTTATATTATCATTTTCTGTTGTTAAAAATAATATTTTTCAAAACATTTGGTCTAATTTTAAGCTATTTATATCACAAATTTGTTCACACTATTTTACAGTATATCACGGTTGATATTGAAAGTTAGTAATAAATAATAATTATCATTTATTAGGTGTATAAGATACAATCTATTCGATATTTTTAAATAATTTAATATAGGTACTTTCATTAATAATTAGTGACTGATATAGTAATACAAATAAATTTTAAAATACCCTTCAAATAAATTTTGATAGGTCATACCGCTTGGAATCGTTTTTTCATATCTAATGATTTATCATAGATTGAAATATTTTAATATATCAATTATATCATAGTAACTTAATAAAGACAATCTATACTTAAAACTATCATACATAATATATTCTTACTATATTATTTTACGTATATAACTAAAATATGCAATAGATATATAAATTAGAATCGTTTTGTATTTCAATTTAATTAGATGTTCACAAAATGTATAATCATTTGTATCATTTTTGAACTTATACATATTTATTAGGTGTTTCCTATAATAAAATTGATTTTTAAAATATTCTAATAAAGCTTAGTTTTATGTAGTTTAATTTATTTCCTTTGACAAATTAAATAATAATTACCTCAGCTTCTTCTTTTCCACATTCAGCTAATGGCAAGTATAACGAAACACACTTTCAGAGCCAGTATGCTTGTTTTAGTACGACTTTCTGCATTATTATGGAATTCCAAATGCGTAATGCTTCCGAATATCTAAAATATATTATTTTTTTTGGTTTCAACGCATTAAACTACTTCAACCATTTCATTGAAATATCTGCAAATGCCATTATTCCAACATTGAGTCCATAACCATTCCACTCAACTCAAATACTTTAGATTATTACGCAAATTTATAATACTGAAAACAATTTTAGGGGATTTCATCAAATTAATTAAAATGAGTATGTTGTAACATTATCAGAAATATGTGATGATTATTTAGATCCATTTAGCAGTAACTAAATTATGTATAATTATTGACTTCTGGTAATGTAACTAATCTTTATTAATGATAAATGTTTGGACAGCATAATATGTATAAAATATGGTTTTATTTCAATGTATTAGTATATTGCCAATTAACAATAATTAAGTCATTATTATTTTTTATGTCACAAAATGGATTTTTTTGAAACATTTTAACATCAATATCAATCATTACAATTATTACTATTTTTTTTTTTAAGAAAACAGATACAATCGGCAAATACCTTCATATTATTTATATCACTTATTGTCTATTAAGTACCTAGCTATCTAGAAACTTTAAACCTGATATCAATCAAGTTCATTAGGCAATGTATTTGGTTTAAAAAATATTTCTTCTAATTCACTAACTAATTCAATTCAGTTCAATTTGTGATAGTATTCCATTAAAACTGGAGTAGAGGTTTTCTCATTTTCTCTGCATGTAATGCACATTCATATTATTTAGAATCAAATAATACTATTCATACATGATACATACATTTTAACCTTTTTTAGCGTTTATACATATTTAAATGAGAAGCTAAAAGTTTCGTGTGTAATTAAATGAATATTCAGTGAGTATTCACTAATGGTAATATTCCAACAGAAGAAATATAATCATCTATAACCCATATAATTATATCACTATCACGAGGAATATCTTTTTAAAAAGAATTGAAAAACACAAAATAATTATAAATGCTCGTATTTCAATACTTACATACTTATAATTTTTTTAGATGTGTTTGCATATTTATAATATTTAAACATTATACAAATAAACTTTTAATAGGAGAATTTTCTTTTAAAATTCTCTGCTCAAAATTTAAAATATATGACAGGATACAAAAGTTGTATGTGTATTGTGTACTCATATCGCTTAATTCGTTGTGACACGATATTTAGTATATTTTTTAATATTTATATACATTCATTAAAAATTTTGAACCACTAACAAAACAACACGTTTAAAAATTTGTTTTACTATGGTACTATAGCAGGGGTCTCCAAACTACGGCCCTCGAACAAATTTTAACCGGCCCTCGGCCCCTATAGGATAATAAATATATGAGATGATATCTAACATTTAAAAATTAAAAATTATATGTGTTATAATATATATGTATAAGCTTTTGGCCCGCTTAGAGATGATGATATTTTTGTGGCCCTTGAATAAAAAAGTTTGGAGACCCCTGTACTATAGTATACTATTGTACTAAAATTTAAAAATTGTACTTATTATAAATAATTCCTGATGTTATTAGATTATGGAACAACTAATGTCTTATCTAAATGTCACGTATTTATACGAAAAATAATTAACTACAAACTTAAAATCAAAACAAATATGATAGGATATGCTTGATAAAACTATTAAACAAAACATAAAATGTATATAAATTGTCCGATCACCGTATTAAACGAACTAAAATACTTGGTACCTATAAACAATATTTTAATAATATTAACAATTTTTTTTTAACCAATATTATTTATTTATTTATTTACTCATAATAATACCTATTTAAAATACCATACATCAACAATTGTATGTTAAAAT
>VUJU01002136.1:0-42038 GCA_009835225.1 Aphis craccivora | reverse complement strand
CGTGTAAGACATATTGATATTTGAATGAGAAACCACATACTATTAGAAATACACCAGTTAGAATATTGTTAATATAATTTTGCAAAGTTTGAAATCCTCAATAATTTTATACACTTAAAAATCTTTACACCATCACAAATTAATAGTACATTTAACTGATTCATAGAAAAAATATTACTTGGGTTTCATTAATTAATACATTTAATAATAGTTATAAGAACATTATAACTTTGAGGAACACCTGAAATTACTGAAATAGAATTTGGATTTGTAATAAATTAATATATTTGGGTTAAAAAAGAATTAAATCAAGATAATAAAGAGTTTGCATTCATCAAATCCAATTTTTTTTAACTGTATCAATTAAAAGTTAAATTCTATCAAAACTTTTTCAAAAAATGACATCAGTTTTAGATAAAAATTCTTGTTTGGAAAATATATTATCATTTAGAATTTTCTAATAGTCTTATGATTATTTCATCTTGTAAGAAACAAAATTGTTAATACAGCTTCTAAAACTGTTTTAACAACCTAACCTACTTAAAATTAAATTAAAATGATAACCATTATAAACATTATCATTGTAATGAAACATAATAGTTACTACCAATTTTTAAATGGCCTAATCAATTGACCTTAAATGTACCCAAAAGGAAATAAATACTAAGTGGTCTGATAACGTTTCTGAGAATATTATATAAATAATTACTAAATGAACCATATTATTATGACTCGCTAAACACTTAGATGAAGGGAAACATAAGTAATGACTAATATAAATCAATATGTATACGTGGGCTTATTATTTTTGCTAATCAATAACACACTCTAATGATTTAATACCAGAACTGAGAAAGAATATAGGTACACGATCAGAATGAAATTGTTTCATCTGATGGTACACGCCATACACCAAGATACAAGTAGTTTGAAATTTGAATCGAGATCCTCAGAAAGGAATGCATCTAGAGAGTATATGAGTCATTAACAAATAATTATCGAGAAGTACTTACCGTTTTTGTTCTTGAAGTTTAAGCCCCGGGTCCTCTGAACTGTAAACAAAACACGGTGGCATTAATTTCATTACAATTACTGCAGTCGATGGATATTTTATTTGTTTAACGACAACACTTACCTGTGACCTGTACGTGCGTGGGACTCCACATAGCGTCGGTGAATCGGTTCGTTTGGCAGCTAGGGACGATGGGTGAGTGAAAAAAAAAAAAAGGTCTAAGCCTCGGAGTCGGACGGAAGACGAAACAATAGTTATGGGTGGTACGCTGCGCTACTGAGAGGAGAAAAACTGAGTTTCGACGGTGAGCGTTTGATAAGGACGACGTACCACGGCGATAAGACTACCGCCACGAATAATGAAAAAACGTTCGAGCATACGATATTCGTATGGTACGACTGCGATCGTTGTTATCACGTAAAAACATAATAATATTGTATTATCAACGATCATAATAATAATATTATTATGTGATGTCCGAAATGTTTGCAATAGAATAAAATGAATAATTACGACAGAAAAACTTTATTAGCAATGTCATCACGATAAAATTAATATTAATATGATTATCACAAATGACTCAAGTCTAAAATACCTTCGTCCGTTCAAGACTTCGAGACGTGTAATAACTACTAATTAAATAACATTTAAACCTTTGTCATACAGTCATTAATCATTTTTTATATACCTAATATTATTTTATTTTATACTACGAGTGTAGTATTGCATGATATAAACAAGGTATGATTAAAACTTTTTTATGATCGAATCCCTTGGTAGTCGTGTGACGCGTATTAATAATAATTTAATGACTTGTTATTAGTTCCAAGTCTTGTTAATATATACTTCCAGGCTCCAATGATTAAATTGGTTAATCACTACTATTATTTTTTGAGCTTTGTTTAAATTACAGTTTTTTCTCAGTCAATCCACAAATAAATATAAATTGTATTTCAAAACAATTTGCCATTTAATGTTGGTAAAGGAAACCATTTATTTGTTACAGTAATGTATTCTTTCTAGTTTCCACTGCTATTTATATAAACAAACTTACCACAGTACTTGCAGTATTGGCTGGTTGTAATGCAAGGTAAACTTGTATTACATAAATATAAATTCTACATGATGATATAACTAAGTAACTATCTTACTTTAAGCGTTAAATAAAGGTTAAAAGGTATATTAATAGTGTTGAAAATGTTAATAATATTCATTATACTGGACTAAAATATCAAATATTACATAGATAGTAGAAAACATTTAAAAAGTATTAATATATACAATTCATAAGAATCGTTTTAAGTTAAAAACACAGACATACCTAACATATTTAATTTTTGCCAAAGATTTGATTTATGATATTAATAACAAAACTACTGACGACTACAAAAAAAAAAAAAGACTTAAGGACATTTTCACAATGTCTGGTTAAGTGTTGGTTAGACTAACTGGTAGAATTCTATCGGTTAACATAAGAAATTCTGCCAGTTAGAGTTATCAGACACTAACCGGACTTTGTAAAAACAGCCATTAGATTATTCCTAATGTTCAAGAAAGAAAATTAAAATATTATTTTAGTAAAGAATTTTCTATGGTAAGTGAAAAATCACTGTTTTTTGGGAAATAAAATAAGTGTTTAGTAAAGAATTTTTTATAGTTAGTGAAAAATGACTGTTTTTTGGGAAATAAAATAAGTGTTTAGCCACAACAATAAATTTTAACCATTTATGATTAAAGTATAAATTGATAAAAAAATACACGAGTAATTCTTTGGTTTTTTTTATATTTATTCAAACATTTGCACATGAAATCTAAAAATAAATCTTAAAAAATATTTTAAGAATACTGAGATTAAATAAATTACAACATGTAACAAAAACAAAGATTGTTACTAATGGCAAACAAATTAACAAATAGTAAGTTGACCAGTAGTGTTAATTAGTGTCTTTTCGTGATTAGTTCAAATATATGTAAATTATATTTTTACTGTTTCAATATTCCTTTTACAAAAGAAATTAACGCTATTAAATATAGACGTATAGTTAATACATTTCAATAGTTATTCAAAACAAGTTTGTTTTTGGGTTTGATATCAATAATTTTTCTCCTTAAAAATATAAGTAAGACTGATAAAGTGATAATAAAATATTCAACAGCATTTTACTCTATTAAAATAATAAACAAATTGCTTATATTAGTGTTAAATATTTTATACTTTAAATTCAATTATTTTTTTAACTTGGTTGACTTAATTCAAACCCAAAAAGATTTTAAAGACTGAATTTAATACAGTTTATTTTTTGTTGATTCAATATTATAAAATATAAAAAAAAAAATTAGTTAAATTTAATATTTATTTGCACTCATTCAATAAAAACACAATTTTAATGTTTTGAAAGAAAAATAAGAATATTTTTACTTTAAAATTCGGATTTTAACAGTTAAGTCATCATAAGTCAATTATGAAATCATTTTTAATTAACAAGGCATTTGATGGTTTAAGGTTGAAAAATGTAAGTTTGGAAACAAATAACACAAATTTAACATGTTACTTATAACCTCTAATTGTTAAAACAATAATAACCATGAGTTCATATTTGTTCATAATAATAATAAAATAAAATGAGAAAATTTAACATTTACATATTATGATACTTTTTGTTAATATGTATTTTATCAGTTCAAAAGGTTTAAAACCGTCCACTTAAATAATGTAATGGAATGCATAGTTATATTAAAGCCATTAACAGTCTACTTCACTACAAGGATGGTGAACTAATCACCCAAGATTATCAATTATATACTATGGCCAACGAGAGAAGTAACCTGTTTCCCGACCAAATTGTGTCCGAATCCGCGCACCCCCATCTATTCGATAAATCGAATAGAGGGAATAGAGGTCGCTGCTGTTAGTCTGCATGCGCGTAGCGGGTTACTTCTCTCATGGGCTGGAGTATAGTTTGTATTTTACAGAAAACTGATGAATGAAAAAGTTGGCAATATAATCAATTTTGAAAAATGTCTGAACAAGTGTGGTTTGTATATAACAAATTAAAATCCCAGATTTTATTTATATATTGAGAAAAAATTAGAATTAATAGTTCCAAATAACATTTGTATTATACAGCATAATATAAAATATACTTAAAAATATATACATTTATATATATTAAAGTTACTTAATTTATAATATGCTAATTTGAAATAAGCACACATGAACAAATAATTTATTTATATTTTATTTTTACTGATAGAAACCAAAAAAGTAAATTATATTATTAGTACTTATAAACAGGTATTGAGACTTGGTTTACCATCCTTGATTTACTAAGAGCGAAAGGAAAATATATATTATGTTTTTTTTTTTTTTTGTTTACTAACGATATAATCACTAAAGCATTTAATAAAACGATACAATAAATATCATTGATTTATTAAAAAAAAATATACATTACTTGTTAAAGAAGGAATTATTTTTTTTAATAAATGTTTTCAAATACTTATGCAGGATAGGGGCTTTCAAACAATAAATAGTTATCAATAATTTGTATTAATTCAGCAGGCTGAGGAATTCTTCCAGTTTCTAATTTTGACCAAACGGGAATATCTGTAAATTAATAAGACATTAACATAAAATAATTTTTATGAATACATTTTTTCATATTTACCATTTAAATACAACTCAAATGCACCAGTTGAAATAAGCATTCCTTCAAACATATTTGAACCAAAAAATACCACAAGACAAGCATAGATTTTGTTTGATGTACACCAGATCCACCAATTTGGTTGCTGTTTACCAATATATTCAAATAAGTTGATTCCGGATCCTATGGCGATTATAATCACCATTTTTGCTAAACTCTAGAATAAAATTATATTATGTCAAAATGATTTAGTTTTATATTATAAAAATCTATATACCAATATTTTGGCTGCTAGTAAATGTGCCATAGAAGGGTCATAATTTGCTCCTTCAATGCGAAGATGAGGATATTTTTCACTAAGAATACTTGAATATTGATCAAATGCTTTTTGATATCCACACGAATAACTAAAAAAATATAAAAAAAACTAATAGAATACTATAAAATACTAAAAAAATATTGAATTAAAATAAGAAGATTTCAAATGGTCAGTTACTTCTACCAAAATATTAGGTACAATATTTTGTTAATCATACTGATGGATCTAGTCATGCGTTTATACTTTTGAAAACTGAAATGAATTGTTTATTATGTTAAATAGAGATCAATCAAGGCTATTTTAACAAACTTTGTTCTCTAACTCTTATAAATTTTGATTATTTGAAGTTTAAATAGAAAAACCTTAAAATGTGGCCAGATAAATCAAAAGTAGACATATTAAAGAATCCAAACAGTTTTCAGATTATATCAATAAGTTTATATTATGTTTATGAGACATGTGGTGACTTGTGCATGCTAGAGCACTCCATTATTTTTCTTACACTACAGAAGTAGAGTGATACTTAGCTAAATACATAAATTGAACATCTTGAAAATTGTTTATGATCAGTATATATAAAACTCTTAAGATAAGTATATTATTTAATATTAAAAAGTAGAAGTTTGAAAAAATTCTAATACATAAAATAACAAAATTTTTAAAATAAAATAAAGTCAACGATATACTGGTACATATTAACGTAATAATGTAACATGTGAAACAGTTTTGCATAGGTGTATCAATATACAGTAACAAACCATGTATAATTCTTTTTTATTTTTATTATGTGCGTATCAGATACAAGTCTGGAAAATAATAGTAAGCAATAAAATACTAACTTTGAAAATGTAAAATTACAAATGTACATAGATAAAATATGTAATTCAGAGAATAAAAATTTGTGGTTAAATGCCACCAATTGATAAGTTGAGTAGGTACCTATAAAATAAGTTAACGCCCATACAAAACAAAGAAAAATAAATGGTTTAATATAATACATATTTCATAATTTTTATTAAATTTACTTATGCATGTTTTTTATCAACATCTAAGCATAGCAAACGAATAAATATAAATATCATTACATTATTTTAAGTATGAGTATGCATCACAGCGCACACAACAATAGTTATATTAAACGTTAAATAGGTGGTAAAATGAGATAAAAAATACAAAAACACTACCTTACCCGAGTTTAAGGTTTAGGTAACAAGATAGAAAAATAAGGTTTATAATAAAAAATCAAAATTCAAGGCCAACAAAAAATTATTCAGCTTAAACAAACAACAAACGGTTTTCCACACTCACCAGTACAGGAACTTGAGCGTCTGGCCTTCGATCGGTCCTTTACCGCCACCGAGGTGAACACTCTTCGACGGATTGCCACCGCTGTCGGACGACACAAAAGTTGAACCGAACAACGCGAAACTGCAGATGACGACCGCGAACGCGGTACTGAAAACAGCCATGTTGGTCACGGAGAACACGCGACGTCGACTCGCTAATAACGAAAATCGGGATGGATCGACAAGTGTGGACGGGTATCGATACTACCGCGAAGCAGAAGACAGTAAATTCGATGTTTTTAGTGAGTCACTGAAACGCTGTTAATAATATATTATTGGTGTTGTATCGTTCGACGGAATCACGAGGATGGAAACGCCACTGCGACGTAACGAGATTAATTAACGACGCGATTTGACTGCGAAACGGAACACGATGTTGCGCCAGCCTCTCAAATATTAGAGGAGAACCACTCTATTCGATAGAACGAAAATTATTGAATAATAATTAATAATGAATATTGAGTTTGAGTATTATGCAATACTAATAATAATAATAAATAATCTTACCGAACAACATTATCGTGTCGGCGAAGATTTCGTGATAAAGAGTGTTGACCGCCGCCTCGCCCAATGACAGTACGTCGTTAGGTTACTCAGGTTTGATAATATACAATATGATACCGTATACCTTATACCCGTAAACGATGGTATTTTATCATATCACAGGACTATGTATATAATATCTATATCTATGATAATATATACTGTATGTGCGATGTTTACAAACATAAATACTGGCACACCGCAGTGATAACGATAAAATTTTATTCAAATTGACAATTTATTGTTACATTATTATACATTTTTACAAGATTAATAATGGACAATAGTCTCTAAAGTCTAAAACTTAGAAGTAACCCTAACAAAATTTCGTCATGCCTGATGCAAGTACCTATTATCTATAGGTCAAAGTACTTTCCTACGCCGTTATAATCTATGAAGTTATAAATGGTTGTTTTATTTTGTCGACTTGTTCACAAAACTTGTTTTGAACAATTGTCAAATATTTGCAATTGTATTGTCTGTCATGACTTCCATTAAAATTATAATTTTTTTTTATCTATAGGTACCTGCAGTATGATTAATTTTAATTGTTTTTAATTAATTTGTAATTTTACCTACTGTATTTTTCAAATTTGATTTTCCAAAATATTTCATTGGGTATCTAATTCTTTTAAAATAAATTTAATAAAAAATGTTTTTGTTAAATTTATATTTCTATTGTATTGGATTCTAATAGTATATTCAATACATAATTATATAAATATTCATCTAGTTTTTTAGT
Source organism: Aphis craccivora (assembly GCA_009835225.1). NCBI lineage: Eukaryota > Metazoa > Arthropoda > Insecta > Hemiptera > Aphididae > Aphis > Aphis craccivora. Next base: position 34,429 of record VUJU01002136.1, on the reverse strand, counting down.
TTAGTATAAATTTAATAAAAATTCTCATGCATTTCATTCTTAACTATTTACCATGTTAATGTTGTCAATTTTATTTTTAACCCATCAATTAATTACTCTCTTGGTCGTGTAAATACAATGGTATCATTGGTACCATCATATTTTTATCTAACCTTCATTGTTAGTTTTAGCAATAAGGTAAAATGAGTCAAAATATTAAATTTAATAATTCATTAGAATACTTTAGAGCAGCGGTCCCCAACCTTTCTAGTTGTGTGGATCACCAATTTTGTAAAAAAATCTTTGAAGCCCACTATAATAGCACACCTATATACGTATTATAATTATAAAATTTATATTAGGTTTATGAGATAAAACTACATTCAAACCTCAAACATTCGATACCGTACACTTATTTTATACTGTAGTTAATATTGATCAAATATAATTATAACCAGAAATATTATAAGTATGAAACAAAGATGTACCTATATAATAATATTATATTGTTCACAGTCCAGTACCGTATTACTCGCGGCCCATGGGTTTTGAACTGCTGCTTTAGGGTTTGTAATGGTTGATTTAAAGTTCAATTTATTTTGTAATATACTAAATATTGTTTTAATGGCATTGATATATATTATATGTATATTGAGTGTAATTAGCAATCTATCAACTTTTTTTTAACTATCTAAGACTTATACATATAATAAAAGGAATTTAAATTAAATAATATAAATAAAATATACCTTTAAAAACAAACAATATATAATAACAGTATGATCTAATGAATAGTAATACAATAGTCAATTCACAATATATTATAATAAATACAAATAAATTAACATAAACATAACTTATTTTAGTATTATGATTATGTGTTATTTATTTTTATTAAAAATTGATAAACATTTAATATTATGTAGTTTCTACAATGAAGAATTTAGTATAAAAGTATTTACATGTTAAAACAACTTTGCTTAAAAATGATAATATACTTTTTAATCAAGAATATATATATATAAAAAAAAAAATAATAATAAACTTCATAAAATACAAAAATATGTTTTATTTACATTAAACTTAAATTTTATATTCAAAGTAAACATGGAATCAAATTATTGGAACCAAAATAGTTTTTTGCCATATTTCTTCAAAACCTATGGAAAATGGAATTACCAAACTTTGTAAATCTGTTATTAAAATACTTTCCCAATTGCCATAAGTAGCTTGATGTGTCCAATTCATAGAACCATGAATTAACCACGTAGAGTCGACAATAGCAAATTTATTATGCATGTAACTAGTGTGTTTGTTTTCTTGGTATTTTATTTTAATACCAACTCCCAGAAACATTTTAACTTCATATGAATACACTAAAATACAATTAGAAATTATAATCCTTATCAATACTCCTCGTTGATGGGCAGCAAAAACCTCATTTGAAATTGGCTTATTAGATATAGCAAATACACAAATATCTATTGATTTTTTTGCTTTTTGTAAACACAAAATAATTTCTTTTGTTTTAATGCTCGAACAGTTTGGAGATAAACAGTTAAAATTAAATGAGTTTCGACAATTGCAATTGGTCGATTTGATAACAGGATCATAGAACAGTACTTTGGTTGAATTTTTAGTTCTTTTTTTTCCATAATGCAACCATATTAACGTTAATGAAGAACTAATACATGATATACATATCCAATTGATCAATGTACTTGACATAAATCTAAAAACAAAATCATAAAAATATATATAATAGTAAATAAACAAATACTAATCTTACAATCAAGATAGGTATCTAACTGTTCAATATGGATATGTTTCAATCACAGATTTATATATTTACTGGTAAATGTAACAATCATCGATAATATAATAATAAATAATAATAGTTTTAAAGCCATTTTAAAATCATTATACAAGCACAATAATTATAAATAAGAACAATGTTTTAATTAATTTTTTTTTTAAATGTTCAATTGTTTTGTCATATAAAATATAATATGAGACTAACCTAGTTATTAGGTTATAGATTAAAAATCATAATTTACCTGTATCCCATCGTAAGAAACAAATCTAGAGATAATTAGAATGGTTCGAAAAATATATTTATTTAAAACATGTGGACACGTGCCGTTAAATATCAAAAATAAAAAAATGTATTTATTTTTTGTTTTATGGATTTATTTTTTACATTGTTAATGCCTGGGTTTGGTAGTAGTATCAGAAAACAGTAAAGCACTAAACACACTAAACGAATCACAAATCAAGCATTTTAAATATCTACTGTCATAGACGACTTAAATAATAGAACACATTAACACGATGAATGTACTAAAAAAAAAGTAATATTTGTAATTCTTGTAGAGACGGTTGATATTACTTTAAATTAACAACCGAGTAACGGACCACGAACATAGATATCTATGACCACGAAAAAAAAAATATTATTATAGAACAATAATGTGATAGCACACAATATAATATGGGGTTACGGACAATCGGTCCCTAGACAATTGGTTCCCACGAAAAATGTCGTATGAGGACAATTGGTCCTGTCCCTTTCATAATTTTATACTCGGACGTCCGGCTTAAAAGTTAAATAATTACAAAATATTTTGTTTTATCATTAAACGTTTTTTAAAATGTATTTTCAATAATATAATATTTTTACCTTGCATTCAATTTTTAAGCTTTGAAGCAATATAAAATTTAAGCAATTTGTATATATTTTTTTTTTATTCATCGTTTTAATGAATTTTGTCAACGTTTCTACTTCAAACGTTAACACAATAAAAAAAAAAAAAAAAAAAAAATGGGACCAATTATTTTCAATATTGTATTCAAGATTTTTGACATACCTATAAAAAAAACAATTATTACTATTGTTAGATAATATTATGATGATGTAGGTTTAAATAATTTTTTGAAATCTTCAAGCAACAAGGTAAAAAAACAATGTTTCTATTTGTAAATTTGTAATAGTTTTGATAATAAATTTTTAAAAGATCATCTTTTGAACTACCTATTTGTATATCCTTTTGAGATTTTCATAAATTGGAATTATTGTATTATACTTGAATTATTTTTTTATTCGACAATATTACCTTTATTATGATGTTCATTTTTAAAACAAATAAGTATTAATAGTATTATTAAATTCTACAAGTATTTATATTATTGAAAATACATTTTAAAGAACGTTTAATGATACAAAAAAGTATTTTGTATTTAACTTTTCAGCTGGGGACCAATTATTGTCCTAGTTCCTATCATATGATAGTAGATTAGATCATATTCACTGCTCACTGCCTGCTAAATTTTATTTTGTTTAAATTAAATAATTAAAATTTGTTTGTTATATAATATATTATATAAGTATAAGTATTATAATTTATTACCTACGTAATAAGTCTTTTTTATTTATCCAAAAGCACAATTTGAAAACATATTATTCTAATCAAAATATTAGTAAATAAATAATTAAAAATTATTTGTTATTAATTTATTACGTATTAATTACCTATTATACATTAGATGTTCACAAATTAGTCCATTAGTGAATATAGCGTATATTTTTAATTTACTATTTATTGGACCTAACCCAATGTACAGGATTATTAATATACTTATAATAAAATAAAAACCTTGAAGTGACCTAGCACTATTTGTCCAAATATCTAAGCAGATACCTACATTATAAATTATAATATTCTATTATTATGTATTCTGACTTAACTATTAAGTAGTAATTTTAAATTTAGAGTAGACGATTCTATTCTAAATTCAATGATAGTAGGTACTTACCTATGACCTATAAGTACATGGTTAGTACATGGTTACAGTGACACAACTAGGACTTATTAGTATTATTACATTTTTTTTTTTTTTTTTTGTGAAGTTATAATCAGTACTCATAGTAGCTACATATATTTATGTATATGAATTAAATACAATTACAAATTGTATTTCAACATGGTCTAGTAAGTATTATAATACAATTTGTCATTGTTATTGATTGTTGATAGTTTCTCTTTAAATTGGGCAAGTTTAATTTTTTGATACTTTTCAATGCTCGGTTACACCAAAAAATTGAACCGATTATAAGAAAGTGAGTACTTTGGTGTTTAATTTATTATCTAAATCATCTAACTGTATTATAATATTGCCGTATATAACTATCCATACATTTGTTTATAGATACTACTATGGAGATTGTATTATCCATAAAATATTGACTATTCCGTATTTAATACTGTACATGACGCATAGAAAGTTTTTTGGATGAGTATAAAAACAAAAATCAATGTGATTGTGCGAAATGCAATGTTTCATTATCCCATAATCAACTGAACGTTTATCAAAAAGCAATAAATAACCACAAGTAGAACTGCTTAAAGCTAATGACTTAATTTATTTTATATTCTTGATATTTATTGAATGTATATATTTTATTTATTGTATTACATAACCATAAATGACAAAATATAAATTATATTATCTCTATGTTAACAAACATAATCGAATGTGTGAGAATTTTCACCCTAGTTGGTGACATTGAACGTTTTCATTTATTTTAAGATCCAAGAACTTGGTCAATATTTTATTTTGATGCAAAGGTAGATTCACTGACTACATTATATGAGGTGGTATCTAAAATATTGAAGTAATTAAATAACATTTATCTAGGAAGTAGGATTAGAGTATACATATATAATGAAAACCGAACATCATTACTGTGATAGTATGTTCTTCATTACAGTGTTAAACAAATAACATAAAACAACAAAAATGTGATAGTCCAATTTTAATAAATTAAATACTGTGTTAAACAATTATATTATATTGTATGCTTAAAATTTTTAATTTAATGAAGAAATAATTAACAACAATATAGAATTGGTTGTGGGCAATAATTAAAATATGAATATCTATTGATTTGGTTTTGTAAAAATAAATATATAAGCATTTTTTTTTTCATTAACTTTGATATTATAAAAATAATTTTAATTTATATTCTAAATTTTCAACAAAATGTTTTTTTTTTATATATATTTACTTAACATAGTAAAAAAAAATATATATATATATATAATATTAATAATAATAATGATAATGTGTTAAAACGCGTATTTGAGGGTTTATAATTAATACTATTCATTTGAGTCGCCCTCACAAAATTTAACACTAATACCCTACAAAACATTTTAGGATTTGAATTAAACAAATTTATGACACATCAATCATACAACAGTTCGAATTATAAACAAAAATAATAATAATAATAATAATAATAATAACTAGAATTTAAAAATTCACAGTATAACACATGAATGAAAAAAAAACAATATTAATAATAATAATCATAAAAAAAAAAAAAAGGTAATTTGAAATATGAATTATTTATTTATTGTCTGATCAAATTGATTGGCTAGGACGTTAATGAGAATACTAAAACGAAATAATAACATGAAAAAAATGTTTAGCTGTCATCAATGTTTATCCCTGAAAACAAATATTAAAATGTGTATAAGTACTTTTAAAATAAACAAATAGTTGAATTTATTATGTAGCAATACCTAATCATATGATCTAGCATGTTAGATATTCTCTGTTCTGATAATGATGGTAATAATTTGTGTATCATTTCCCTAAGAAACTGATCACTTATTCCTGGACTTGCACGTTCAGCCAATTCAAAAGAGTTTTTCAACTCTTCAATAGCATCAATCTTATACGACACATCATTTTTGTAACGATATCTCTTTTGTAACTGAAAGTTAAATATAATAAAATTATGTACACACAGAATCAAAACTGAGCAAAGAAAATGTTTTGTATACATATTTTAAAATAATATTATAATATGCAATGCTTCTTTGCTCTATATGCTAATTGTATTATATAAATTAATATACACTAATAACATACCTCAGATATCAAAGGAAATATTAAAAGGGAAAGACATGGTGACCAGCACGAGTTATTATGGTTTTGGTTAGTCTTGGGATGAGCAGGTTGTTTCTTATTATCTGTATGTTCTGACATGCGAGTAGCACTGCGTTTTGTTTCAATTTCTTTGGAATTACGTTTGTCTGAATTTTTAGATCCGTGAATATGAGTGACAATCAACTGCTTTTTATTAAATAAAGAATACAATGTTTAATATAATTATTTATTGCAAAAATAAGAATCACAATTAACTTAATTTAAAATTAAATATTATATAACAATTATTAATTACATTTGATTCAACGTTGTTGGATTTGTGATTAGACGATTTTTTAGATGATTGTAATGATCCATTTTGTTGAGTTTTCTTAGACAACAATTGTAATTGTGAAGCAGAGCTTGATTCAGCAGCAGAATTTAATAAAGGCTTTAAAGAATTGGGTCCTCTAACAGTCATAATCCACGGTTCATCTAAATCACTGTCATTTTTACCAGAATCTTCCCTAAAATTAAAATAAACATTTTAAAAACAAAGGAGAAACATAGTAATAAAATATAATTTATAAAGCTCAAAATAAAACAAGTAATTAGCTGTATTAAAAATATTTTTTATAATTACACATCTGAATTTTCTGATTCTGTTTCACTCTCTTCATTACGTTGAGATTTCCATTTTTTGTAACGATCAATAAGATCCACCAGATATGAACTTTTTTTAGCTTTTCTAATAAATGGAAATTTTAATAGTTCTTTTGCCGTTGGTCTCTAAAACATATTAAATTATATTGTATAAAAAATGTAATAGTGAAAAAAAATTACATGCGTGATAAAAGTGCTTACGTTTTCAGGATCTTTATTTAAGCACGCTTCCACAAATTCTTTAAATTGTTTAGTATAATTTCCTGTTAATTGGGGAGGATTATTTTTTGGAATCAAAAATAATACTCTCATCGGGTGTAGCTCAGAATTGGGTGGTTCACCTTTGGCCAATTCTATAGCTGTTATTCCTAGTGACCAAATATCCGCCTAGAGAATCAATATAATTTTTAATCTTTGACTCAAAATATAATACTTTAAACAAATTAATGAACCTTGGAATCATATGCAGATTGTTTAATAACTTCAGGTGCCATCCAAAACGGTGTGCCAACAAATGTATTCCGTTTACTAGTTGTATTTGTCAATTGACCGGCGACACCAAAATCAGCTAATTTCACATCACCAATTTCACTTAATAGAACATTTGCCGCTGTAAAATAGATTGATTAAAAATAAAGATTTATTTTTATGATGTTAATAATTACCTTTAATATCCCTGTGTAATTTCCGTTCACAATGTAAATAATCAAGACCTTTTAAGACTTCTCTAAGTATAATGGCAATATGCATTTCTTCAAAATTACCAGCTTTCATTAAATCAAGAGCTGACCCACCACCAAGATATTCCATAATAATCCATAGCTTAGTGCCCTAAAGTAAAGTAATAAATATTTTAAGTATAATTATTTAACAAGTTTGAATGTATTTAAAATTACTTTTAAATAGGAACCAAAGTATTTGGTGACAAATGGACTGTCACATTGAGATAAAACCATAATTTCTTGTTGGATGTCTTCAATTTCATCTTCAGCCTCTTCCAGATCAATTATTTTAATGGCCACTATTTGTTGTGTTCGGTTGTCTATACCTTTGAAAACTTCACCAAATGAGCCTTTACCAATACGTTCTTGTTTGGTAAATATGAGCTCTGGGTCGACTTTCTATATATAAAACAAAACTTGTAAATAACATCCAGGACATGAGATCAAATAAAGTATGATGCGTACAATTGATGGTAATTTTAATACATAATAATAGTTATTAGAAACACATAAAATAGTGTTAAAAAAAAGAAACTACCTAATAAGTATTTTTAATTTCTGATATCATCCAAAAAATTATAAAAATGATTAGAGGTCTGATTTTACATATCTGTTTCTAATGTAGGTATGTAATTAAATGGAAAAAGATATATTTGCAGTTTAAGTAACAGAATTTATAGAAACAATTTTATTTACCATAAATAGCATATTTAATGGTTAGGGAATATTTACTAAGTTGAAGAATATTTGAGAATACAATCAAAATTTTTCAGAAGAAATAATTATATTAGGTACGTATTATTTTCATGTACTTTATAATTGTTGTTTTAAACAAAATAAGTTTAAACTTCTAGGTATAGTAAATCAAATTAATTAAATACATTTAAACTGAATATCTAATTTTAATATTTTTTTTACAGAATATTAAGGGAATATTAGCATTTTTAAGAATATAAAATATCATAGGTATCTGGTAGCTTAAATGACATAATAACATCATATTTAAAGGATTTCTAGAGAATATAAATCTCTAATATTGATCTAACAAATTATTTAGTCGAATGTTAAAGCATTAAAGTATATGTAATATTTTAAAGTGTTAATGTGTAAACCTCACATTTCTTTGCTGTATTTTAAAATTATTTCAATAACAACTAAACAACTATAGGTATAACATACATTGATATATTTAAAATAGTTTTTAATATATTTTAATAAAAATTAAATACTTTTAAATGATATTTTATTATTATAATGTACTTAACTTAGTAAAAAAATTGAGATATTTTGTTTTTTTTGTGAAATTGATCTTGAATATGGTATGTTATATACTTTGAAATAAGAGTAGATAAAAATTATAATTAACAATAATAATAGATAAATATCTAATTAAATATAACAAATCTTATAAAATGTTAATATTTTGAAAAATAATAATCAGTCATCATTAAATAGTAAATATATACCTTGACTGAAAGTCAAAATGATGTTCAGCATACTGCTGTGCGCCAAAGTAGGCTTTTTTGAGAAGACTAAAATGGGTGGGTTGGTAATACATATACTATAAATTTAAAAAAAAATATAGATTAAAAGATTTAGGTGGTCAAATTCTAGTTTGCCTCAGATCTGAGAATTGTATATCATGCTACTGGTGATATGTACTATTATTATAATGAATACCTTATTGAACCTTTACATTTTTGTTATTTATTATATTTTAATTACCTAGGTTAATTTAATTATAATAAATATTAATTGTCATATTTATTTGTAAAGATAGAAAATAAATAGGTAACCGATAGGTAACATACTTTTATATAGAATTTCATAAGGAGCTAAACTCTCAATTGGAATTTTAAACTCTAAAATTTTAGTCTACCAAAATGAATATGCTAGTCAGATCCTATTTATAAATAACAACTACAGACTTAGATTACTTCAGTTTCATAAAATAAATTTGTTAAAAATACTGTTGTTCTAAATTTTTAAACTTAATATTAGGTATACATTTTAATATATTATTATTCTTATTATTATTAGTCTTCAGAGTTAGATATAAGAAACAAAGTTGGAATTTTGGAATTTTGAAATTAATTTTGATAACATTAGTATGTGTGTTATATAGACACTAATAACACTATTTTGTAAGAATTAGGTAGTTAGGCCGTAAAAAATTTACCAATGATTATTAAAAATATTTTTTCTTTAATAAATTCTTGAAAAAATGATTGAATAAGTTTTTCTAGGTATTGTTACTATAACTTGTTTGGCCTTTTAAGGATAAGGATAAAAATACTTAAGCAAAAGTATACAAAAGGAAAATCAATAAATTTTATTATATTGAACCAATAAAAAAAACTAAAATAAACCATTAAACGACCTTGGTAGGTACACTCCCATTACCCTTATAGCATAGCCGTACCTATCATTCAATATATTATTTTTATTTCAAAACCAACTAAAAAATCAATAACAACTATTAAAGACTTAATAATTTATATAACAAATATTGTTAAAAATTAGAATAACTTTTTAGAAAAAAATATAGGTAGTCAGGTAAACTGATAAACAAATATAAATTTGATGCTAATATTAAGAATCAAATTATTTTAATTTATTGTTATTACCTAATTGCTTTGATTAGACTTAATTAATTTTTAATGATATAAGGAATTATATTATAACTTAACTTACAAGTGGATTTTTGATTAAGTAATGTAATTATACAATACACAAAATTACACTGATATTGATTTAAATATATATATTTATATCTGGGTAGATATCTAGAAAATCAATCATATTTTTTTTTTTTTGTTATAAACAAAGAATAAGTTAACCTATTACTTACTTGTTTGCTAATTTTTTTATTAGGTTTTTATTACTGTCTAAGTACTTATATACATTAAATCTACTATTTATTCAAATAAAACATGCAAAATAAGATTTTACTTTTAATTTTTGATTCTGATAAAAAACAATATGGTGTTTAGGCAGGTACCTAGATTAGGTTAGGTACCTGTTGTTTTAATTTTTTATACTACCTATGTAAAACTACAAAATGGTTATTACCTATAGCTTAAAGTTAGAGTAATATTAATTTTTAATAAACAATTGTTTAACATTAAAGTGTTAGGTAGGTACCAACCAGCAGATAAATTAATAATATGAAATAAAGTATGAATAAACTCAACAAATCTGAAATACCTAATACTTAACACCAAAGCATTGTAACTCAATAGAGAAGTATCTATCTACCTATTTAATTAAGTACGATTCAAGGGTGAAGTAACTCGAGTACCTAGGTATATGCATCTGCCCTCCTAAAGGGTTTAAACCTTAAATATTATAGTATTGTTTGAACAGGACTGTACGAGAGTACCATCAGGCTGTGGAAGGTGAACGATTAAAAGTACCGACTGCGTACGAAACACTCACTTCGTTGAAAGCCATATCGTTGGTCATTTATGCTGGTCTTGAGTGCGTGTATTAGCGATGACCGGACAGTTATTGCGGTGCGATCCGATTTTGGTGAGCAGACCGCGATGATGGTCTGGTAGTGGACACCGTAATCGTCGTTGTGTGGTAGTCCAATTGCCACCTTCGACTCGACCACATTATTCGAGGCAAAACGGGCCCGCGGCGGCGGCGTTTGCTCTCGGCTGTCCGCTTTCTCGAGGACGAGCGCGTCGCATTTGTCGCGCTCGGGGCGCCGTTTTACCGCGGCGGCGGCGGCGTATTTCGCCCGCGACGCAACCGTTCTCCGTCGAAACGCACGTCTATCGCGTACAGAGAATATCGAGCGACAATAATAGAAAAAAAAAACGAATCAAAAACTTTTTGGTATCGCGATTTCGTTGGTCGTGAGCGCGTACGACACGACGACAAAAAGGACGCGTATACGACAACAACAACAAACTAAAATTAATTATTATTCAACGTGTGCAATGACGCTGTAATTACTACGACGAGTCGGAGCGGTACAGTAGGTTCTATTTAATTTGATTTTTATTTTTTCACCTCGATTTTGATAGTGACGATTGTAATAATAATAATAATAATAATAGTTTGTTACCGTACGTACACACAGTCTGTTGTTGTGTACATGACAGCGGTGGCGGCGATGGCAATTATTATTACCTACATTCCAAACCTCACCGGAACGCAAAGAGGTTGTATGATACGACGGTGGAGCGGAGAGGTGCGGAGAGCGCGTCGACTGTCGCGTTCGGCGCTAACCGGCCTACGGGTTACGACGATTTTACACCTGTCGCCGTGCACTGCCGTCTGCCACACTGGCATAATACGCGGCACGGAGGCGCGACGCGCGCACACACGCGTACCGGACACGCACACACAATATGCGCGATCGTATTATTGTTAATTATTGTTACACATTTGCGCTGAACCTCCCGACGACAGTCGGCCGAACGCGGTAGACTATTATAAAACGGCACATTTATCAGTAATCCATTATTAATATAGATCCGAATTCCCGGAGCTCATGAATAATTATTTTTATTACTGACGAATATTATGATATTTTATTCGTTTATAATATGTTTTATCTACGACAATATTACCGTTTCGTTATTCGGGATCCCCTCCATACCCCTCCATATCGATTACTCCGAAATGTGCACAATACCTATTGTAACAAAAATAATTGTATTTTAATATTATAATATACTGTTGTTGAAAAAATCGTTTTCAATATTGAAGTCGCGAATAGACGGTGTCGGCTTGGCCAGGGCCGCGGGGGCCATAAACGCGGCTGAGACCGAGGTCCTGAGCTTTTTTTTTTTAGTTTTTATTCATGACGGGGGAGGAGGATATAAGCACTATTTCACTACCTTAACCTTGTTTGTAGTAAATGAAGAAAAAAATCGAAACTCCAGAGGCCAGAGGAAAATTAAGGCCGAGGCCAGAGACGTACTCAGAAAAAAATAATGGGGGGTGTTTTTGAAAATCAGTTATTGAAAAGTAGAACTTTTTTTTAAAATTATTTTGTGCCCATCACGTCAATAGGTATAATTTAATTTAATTAATAAATCCTGTTTAGGTATTTTTATTTTTGTTCAAATTATATTTACTGTTTTTATTTGTTAGTATTTAATTGTTATTACAAAAACCAAATAAAAAACACCCTCATTTGCACATCACTGGCTAAGGTCTTTTATATGCTAGGCCGACACTGCGAATAAGTAATCTAAAAAATAATTATCGATTTTTTTCACTGATATACCGCTAATTCAGTTCAATTAAGTTATTATACAACTTACTTTTTTAAACACCTGTCAGTACTTTATTAGGTACGCATCTGATTACGTAATTAATTATTATTATTTGTTTTAATATTTCTCGGTCATCGTCCATCGAGTAATATAGTCGGCCTATACACAACAACCCTGGCCGACACTAATTGTGGTCTGAATTATGCCGAATTATTCAAGTTCTAAACTGTATTTATGTCGACGAAAATATTATTAAATAAAAATGATCGGTAATCGAATTCTGTCTGTCGGTCTTTATCATTTCGTGCGGAATTCCGCCCAAAGCCATTAATAATCCGTTTGTTTAGGTATGGGGTTAATTTTTTCTGTAACGAAACATTCGGCTGCCACACGGGCACGGCTCGGCAATAATAACGGACAGTAATAAATAATGACAATAATAGGTTTATAAAACTCTCGTTTTTATCCGCCGACATCAAATCATATTACGTACTCGAAAAGTCGTATAAATTATTATTGTCTGTTAATTGACGGTTATTTTTTCGTCGCTGAAATAATGGCTCTTATACGACCGTATATTTTATACGTTGGCATAGATTTTAATTAATGGTCGCACAATCGAAAAGCATGATAAATAATTTTATACATCATAATATTATACATAAACCTATTCGTATTATGCGTATTGAGTTTCAATATTAATATTATACAATTAATGTTTAGAAATGTATTTTATTATTTTACAATGCGTTAACTTTGTGTTATAATATTAGAAGATTATATCGTGCTACGACATGCATGTCTGTGATCTCCTGTGACATAAAATATGTGATTTAAGTATTTAATATTTTTATGTTAATTTAAATTGTATACTATACTTTGGCAGATGTACGAAAATCAAAAAATCAAAATAAAATAAACAAATAAATACAGTCCAATATTATATAAATTTTTGGAATTATAATTATATTTTAAACGCTTCAGTCCTACAGATAATATGAAATAAATTATAATTTAAATTTGTAAATAATAGCTAACTGAAAGTAAGTAATATAGTAATAGTAATTATTATACATGGGTTTTATTTGCCATTTAAAATAGATTGTCTAATAATGTATATATCCAGGGCCGGATTTAGAACAAGTGCCGCCCAAGGCCCTTTGAAATATGCCGCCCCTACCCCAAGAAAAAAAAATTGTAATTATTTCTAATAAATTCATTTCATTTTAATGAAATTAGGTCCATAGTCATTATAAACAAAACAAATAATAATTATAAATCCTAATTAGGCATTATCAGTATAAATTTTTAATCTTAATAATCTTTAATTATTATTTATTAAATATATATGTTGTAATATGCACTCCCGACAATAACGAACAATAAACTGAAATGAAGTGTGGTCGTGTGCGATGTGGATACACAACATCTCTAGCCAATTTCTATATATATTTTTATCGTAATTACTTTTAGGCAGTGGCATCATTTCAGTTTTTGTTAGACTAGGGAAACTACCCACCGAATTGCCGACTCAAAATTATCTTCACGCAGATTCACATGGCATAGTGTTATAATAGGTGTAGAGGGAGGGGGTTTAATTTGTTAGGTATTTGAAGGTCACATGTCGGACTTTGAATTATCAAATATATAATACTATGTGGATATATAGTCATTAAAAATAAAACTTCTTATAATTTTTAGGTAAATGTGCCGACTTTGAAGTCGATGTAAATATTAGACTAGGGCAAATGCCCAAGTTGCCACCCCTCAAATGACGCCACTGCTTTTAGGAACAACTTATATTATTGTGTACCTATATAGGTAGGTATCTTATCTTTATAGCTCATATTACGAGAAAATTGATTTCAGGTAAATGACATTTTCAGTGTTATGCGCCCGTATATTTTACACACAGGTATCTAAAAAAAAATCATAAAAATATTTCATGCATTTATATAATTTTTTTTTATTTCTTACAAAATTTGCCGCCCTAGGCCCGGGCCTCACGGGCCTAGGCGTAAATACGGCCCTGTATATATTAATATATGTATGTATATATTTTTCGGTTATATGTATATTGTACAATAAAATATAGTCGAATAAAATACTTCAATCTTAAACTTTTAAGGTGGTTTCTAATAGCAAATTGGATCCAGTTTATATTTTAGATATCCAAATTAAAAATTCCAATAATTTTCAAAATAACCAGGTGGTGAGAGGGAATTAATGAAAATGAGCTTTTGGATGCAAATCCGTTTAGATACCTACTTAATATTTTTGAAGATATTATGACTCTTTATAAACATAAAATATTATCAATTTTTTCTCATTTTTTCTTAGTTAACAAGTTTGAAAATTGAGTATAAGATTCCACCTACTTACTTCATTACTTAATCCTACTTGATAGGATATGTGAAAAAATTAAAAGTACATTAGCACAATTTATTTTATTAACCTTTTTTTAGTTCAAATGTTGCCGAAATTCGCCAAAATGACTAATTTTTAAAACATTTTTGCAGTTTTTAGGTAAGATGTAACAATAATATATCATTGAATTCAAATTTAATACATCCATAATTGTAACCTACTCGGTACGTACTATATAGTAGGTAAAGCGGTGCCCACTCGCTCACTTTTTTTCAAAATGATTTTCGTACTAAAAAATATTAAACAATAAATAATATAAGAGTTGCGTGAATTCGCCTCGGAGACGTGTTCATTTGACCCCCCTGAATCTAGGACGTGACTCGTGACTCGTGCAATCGTGCACTAAATGTGTAACAGAAAATGAAGAGTAGAAATTGTTTTTATAGAAAAAATGTAAGTTGTAGGTATAGCATTTTACCAAACATGGCTAAGCTAAAAAAATACAAAATAGCGTTTACCTAACTCAGTTATATATAAATACATAATAGATACTTTTCTGTATATATTACAAGTTATTATTATCATTTTGATACTACATGTTTTATTGTCGAATAATGTCTAATATTATATTATTTTTATAAATAAATGACATAATGTAGGACATCAAGGCATTTTAGAGTATAAAAGCAGTGAATCTCAAATATTTCAGATTATTAACTTAACCTAGTCTACTAGTCTAGTGAACAAAAATCACGAAGGTACAACTATAGAATTCCGTAGCATAGCTGAAGCGGGAAGCATTCCGTTTGCTATTGTAGCGGGTAGTTGATAGAAAACCGTTTGGTGGTTATTCTGTCATAAGATTTAATTAAATTTTGTAAGACTTCCACTCCATAGATCGTGTATTTTGCATTTCTGTTTGTTATGATATGTTAATTATTCAAATTAATCATTACTCTAAATTTAAAAACATCTTTAGTGTACTAGAACCGTACTAATTAACTTTATGCAATAAATATTGTCATAAAAAGTTTCAACAACATCTATTTAACTAGGAAGTGACCTCATCGTAATAGGGATATTAATTTATAAAAACACGATTTGTTTGCACCACACGTTTTGTAATAAGATTGTACCAATTTATCAACTATTTAAATAGTATTTATATTATATTTTCCACTGACTTAAAATTGACTAAGTGTCGGCATGATTATTTTTACACAATTCACTAATTCTATAAAGAGCGCATAATTTGAGTATATTCAATATAATATTATGTTTCCATAAATTATTTAACTAATAAATTATTGTTGAAATTTTAATGAATTATGATTTACCTATTTTGTTGTTTAAAATATTGTTCGTTCTTAATGACAAAGCCAATTTTTTGTTATTTTTTTTTTTTTTTGTCACTGCTTGTTCATCTAAATATTATCAAAATAGGCCTTATATTTTATTAATATATAACATAAATAATTACCATAGTTTTTTGAAATAATACGCGTTCATAAAAAGATAGAATCAATAGATGTAATACATGAAGTACAATCAGTACTTCAGTTAATCTAGGTACCCGATAAAGGTTTTTTGTTTTGCTTATTTAAGTCCGTTTAGATTCATCGTCGTTTTCACTAAGCCTTATCAGTTGTCACGCATCCTTATCCATAAATAAATTATGATATAATAAGTTAACTTTAACCCGAATATAAAAAATAAGAAATTTACAGTAGTATACCTAGTTGTTAATCTGTTAAAGTATAACTAAGTTTAGTTTATTTTAGTTATTAGTAATATATATTTTAAATATGCTAAAATATGTAAAATTAAACTGTGTATAGTTATGGCATACCTGAAATATTAATTTAAGACAAATTTTGATAGGATCTAATAATTCATGTACCTAATAAATAAGTTGAATAGTATTTTATTATAACTATTCCAATATTATCTATACTTATAAAATAAAAAATTGATAGTCAAAACTCCATCTTAACTGTTCATATATTTTTTTAGACGTAAATTTATTTATTGATGTTTAATTAAAATTTTCAGAACTATAAAATGAACTACACTATAAACTATTAAGTATTTCTGGGAAATCAAAAAATAAAAAGTAAATACCGTTATCAAATGATTACAATGACTTCATAATTGATTAACAGAATCTAAAATAAACGACTCAGTGCCAAGCGCTTTACCTTTTATAATATAATAATATGATTATATTCCTTAAAATACCAAATTAATTGTTCACATGTATATTATGGTTAATTCAGAGTAACGTTAGCTCGACAATAAGAGGCACGACTTGTAATGTACGTATTTCGGGACACACCTATATTGTGTACACAACACTTTTTGTAAAAATTAATTAAAAAAAGGCGTACCTACCGGACGTTTCACTCGTCTCTATGGGTCATAGAGACAGGTATATAATATTATTTGACTTGTCTTATCGTATAAATCCATTGTTATTGTAAAAGCAGTATACAAAATAATAAAATATAATAACTATAATTTGTATCATGGATTAGATATATTATAACTATTCAATAATATCTCTGCAACTAATACATCATTTTTAGATTCTGAAAGTAGTGATAAATGTATTGATTCTACAATGATGTGTGTTTTTGTTTTTTGTTTTTTTTTTTGTGTAATAATAATAAACAGCATATAACTAACTAGTCCTAACTAGTCGAAATAATGTTTCAATTTCAAATTTCGGGGGTGGTTTCCGATTAAAAATTAAATATCCTTGGTGCTTAATAGAGGTTAAAAGTAAACATTTTCCAACAGTTTTCAAAAAAATCGAGAAAAACAAATAAAAAAGTGACGGAAAAACGGGAATTTTTAAGCAAAACCAGTTTCGACCAAAATATATGGTTGTAACTCAATAAATAATCACTGTAAATACTTTAAGTTTTCACTTAATCTTTATATTAGTGTTATCTATATACAGGTTAAATTTTCAAAATATTTAGGCTTTTTTGAGCTATTTATAGATAACTGAAATCTTTGATTTTTCTAAGTATTTTTTTTTTGAAAACATTTTGGCTACTCAAAAAAAATTGAAAATTTAATACAAAGTTCTTTATGAGTTGTTCTTATTGTAGTTAAAAAAATCAAAAATCGTTATTCACAATTTTTTTTATAAGTGTTTATAGCTCAAATTTTTACGAAGTATGTCAAAATCGGAAAATTTAAAAAGTAATTTTGTAATTGAAAACTTATTGTATTTATATTTAAGGTTGAAAAATTCAACACTAAGTTTTTTATAAATTTTTCTTCAAATAACTATAGAGAAAACTCGAAACATATTAATAGGAAAAGCATGTGCGTTTGAATTTTAAATGTTTACGAAATCGCGTAACGATAATGATTTATCTTCAAACGAAATTAAATATTTGTTATAATTCAAAAAGTATAAGTCATAGGTACTTAAAAATTTCATCTGTTACTTAGATTAGAATTTTCCTTACTTAATTTAATTTTCAAAATATAACGCTTATTTTAATGCTATTTATAGTCATTTGAAATATTTGTTTTTGTTTATTTTGGTTTTATAAATATCAATGAAAATTTTGGCCGAGTCAAAATAGTTGAAAATTTAATACAAATTTTCTCAATAATTATTCTTATAGTGATAGGTTAGGTTCAAATATTGACAAAAATTCGTCAAAATCATGAATATTTACAAATTATTTTGTAGGTATAATTCATAATAATTTTTTTATAAGTAATAAAGAGTTTACAATTTACTGCGAAATTTTTCATAAGTTTAGCTTACAATAATTATAAAAGAATTTAAATTTTGGTGTATTCAGGCCATTAAAACATAAACCGCCTTTTTCACCAACCACTGGAAATTATATCCTAGGTTGACAAATCATTTTCGTTCAGAATAGTTTTTCGGATATAATGATACCTATCATTGGATTCAAATTTAACACTCCTATAATATATAATAGTGATCCATACGGCACCTAATGTATAGTAGAGTGGTACCCACTTATCCGCTTTTTTTCGTTACAATGCTTTTAGTCCCTAGACCCCAGGACCGTATACTTCAATATTTTATAACCTGAATTTACATCAAATTTATGTCTTTCCCAATTACAATGATAATAATCGGCATAATATATTATAATGTTTGTAAATATGGTGGGGAGGGGGTCGGGTGTTAAATTTATTTAAATAGTATTTTTAACATAATAAGTTTAGTATAATATGTTAAAATAATATTATATTATTTTTTAGTCTCCAGAGTTCAGGGTTTGGGATTTGGAGCATTTCTTTGGTTTTTTTTTGCTTGAATTAAAATCTATACCAATGCTTTGAATATTTATGTTATGTTATTATTACTTATTTGAAAGTGTTTTTTTATCGATGCTTTTGGTAATTTTTTAAATGTTTTTTTATGGCTTATCATTTTTTTTGTTACTTATTTTTGTTTATGTTCTACTTCAAGATAACGCAGTGATAAAAATGTTATCTGTTTTAAAAAATTCTTTCCTCAATACGTGTTTACGATAGAATTTTGCAGTGTATTCTGTTATATACCCGATTCCTAGAACTCAAGATAATCTAACCTGATACCTACTCAACTCATTTTTACTTATTTTTTATATAATATGATGCGTCGGTCGTGAATGACCATGGGGCAATAAATATATTCCAACGTTGTAATTATAATGCTGTAGGAAAAATAAACTATATTAACATTTCCCGGTATACCATGGATGACGGATCAAGAAATACCGTCGGTATTATGATGTATGATTAGTTGATTCTCGGCCACGTTGTTCATCGTAATGTTTCAAGTTTCAACGTCGTATGTGGTGGTATATTATTTATAATATTAATTTAATTTATAATGGAAAATATAAGTAAATTGTTCACTGTAGAGAAGTTTTAAAAAGTTACATATTATCTGATAGGGTCTGCCACTTGATCTCGCAGAGTGCAGACGAGAACATTTTATACTGTAAAATAATACTAATAGTAGATATTATTTGATTTTTAGGAGAGACTATCTTATTTTTATTTATAAGTTTAAGGTGATGGATGAGTGTGTATAGTAAAAATTTTAAGGTTGTGTTTTTTTTGCTTTTATTAATGTCTTAAAGTGTTGTTTTGAGTGTTCATAATGAAGTTTTATTATGTTATCTGACGAATGACATTTTTACAGTACCTACTTAAATATGTCTATAACGTGTCATATCAACGTTAATCACACGTTATGATTATGATTTATGGGTTAAGAGGACGTCTCACTATCATGTGTTATCATTATCTCTATCTAGTGTTTTTTAAGTACATAATATAAGAAATTCACATTCAACAGTTCTTATTTTTATTTTGTTCGTCGTGGAAAATTCATTTTTAGTTTTGTTGGTTTTAATATTTGAATGCATTATAGAGAAATACTATGTACTATTACTATATTATTTTATGGAATGCATTTTTGTTTTAAAAGTGTTAATTTTAAATTGAGGTTTTTTATATTTTATATAAGTACTCATAACTTGCTTAAAAGTTAAAATTAAGTATCAAACAAATTAATCGAGAGAACAGAGAACAGATATTATGTTATTATCTCCATATTTTATAGTTGATCAATTAACTTTAGTACCTACTAAAAAAAGTATGACTTAGCGTAAAAAGTGATATAAATATATTTTATTATACTAATAATAATATAGTAATGTTTTCGGAAAAATTGAATCAACCTATTATAAAAGTAAAAGTAAAGTAAAATGACTATTAAAGTTACATTATAAGACATATCATGAAATATAATACTAAGTGCGATATACACTGACAGACAATCTTCGCTTAGAATCGTATTTTGTATACAAGAATATATTATTGAATACAAATTTAACACACCCACTACAGCGACCCACCCAATAGCTAATGTACAGCAGTGCGGTACCCTCTTGCTTACCATTTTATATATTTGAATTATTAGAATACTATTTTTCTACAGAATATGAAGTTTGAATTATATTTTGATATTGAAAACGGACAAACATTTAAAAATGATAATGATAAAAAGTAGTAAGATATATGTATAGTTTTAAAAATAATTTTTCTCTTGCAAAATTTGGTTTGTTATTATTGATTTATATTATATTTATAAATATTTTCAAAAACATTGATACTTTTTGAAAAGCGATTCAAAACAAATTAATTTTGATAATCATAATATACATAGTGTATCTATAGTATATTAGTATATATTTTCTGTACGTATACTGATGTATAATATTATGATTACAAGGTGTAACGCAGGACGATATTTAACAAATGCAATACATTTTTTCCTATTCAATATTTCTAAGTTTTTTTTTATGTAATGATTTCTTGAGCTCTGTGCTATCATTTTTTATACGTTATATTTCATTTATTTTTTTACAACAAAAAATAAAAAAATACATTTTTTATTATGTTTTTTTATCATCCATGGTACCTATTTTAAAAATAATTTTGGATTTACAACTTTGAATTAGGTAACGTCATTAATTTTTAAAATAATTTCATAGTGTATTAAAATTTACATTTATTTATTACAGGTAATCATAAAATAATAGTATAAGATAATTATGTGAAAATCAGTATTATAAATAATATTTTTGGTTTACATAAAATATATAAAGCGTTGTACGGCGCCACGTATAGGCAAAATAGGTACATTAATGCAAACGTTTTTACTTTTTACTGAACAATATCTAAAACAATTTATTCATTGTATAATATTATTTAAATGATTGTAACTTGTTAAAATTTAAAAATAGAACAGCAATTTTATCGCAATGCATTAATAAAATTATAATAGAATACAATCATTAATAATTTTTTTACTATAATTTATAATATCACAACACTATATTGCATTAGGTATATTATTATATATTTGTACATTACATAATATTATATTACAACAGTTTTTTCTGCGTATAATATAATATATGAAATGACATAATAATATGACGTATTCTATATACGACGACTGTTAGAAACATAATTATTGTTGTTTTTAACAAAACTCATTTAATGTCTGTCGAAATAATGTTTTATTATTATACGTTATTATTAGTTTGGATCAACAAAAAGTGAATCTTAAATTCGAATGCATTTTATAAGCGAAAAAATTTTTATAGTGGAGAAAAAATAATTAAAATTTTTAATTAATGATTAATTATATTGTGCTATTTTGCTTTCACTATTACATAATAGATATGATTATATATCATTAAATAAATAAAATACATATACTATATATTAAATTAACTTAAATAAATTTTAAACTGTTAAAATTTTAAATTATAAGTTTAAAATTTTTACTTATTATAAATTAAACTAGATAATATTTAATTTTTTTATTTTGTATGTATAGGTATATTTATAATGTTTATTAGTAATTAAAAAAAGTATTAAAATAAATTATGATATTAGTTTGTTTATTTTTATTTTTTTTTAAACTATTTCGGAAATATATTATACTTATACTAATAAGTACACTGTATTAAAATAATATATAAAATAAAACCACTGCAACAAAAATAACTTCTCAAAACTTGTTTATATCAAAATGTTATCAAAAATGTTTACATTTTCTACCTTGTTTACGAAACTTGAGTCTTATAACCAAAGTAGTGAGTCTTATAACCGAATTAATGCATTCGTATTTGATTACCTCCGGACCGTTCCAGACGATTTTGAGTAAGCGACTGAACTTTATATTCGTGAGTCATATTAGTGCAATTTACTGTATTTTATTACTATTAATATAGTATGGTTTATAATTTCAAACAATCGTTGAATTTTATTGTATCTGAGTATCTTATATAATAAATATAGCAATGAAATATAGTAATCTGGAATGTATACTTTACGATGTATTCATATATTTTAAAATAGAGATCATATTTTTATAAAATCATTTGTAGAAACTTACGTACATAGTTATTAAACCACTTTACGTATATCAAAAACAATCAGTTACGTGATTTGGAGTTACTGGTATCTACATATTGACTTATATAGCTCTATATTTATTAATGTCATCTCAGAATTCATCTTTGAACTATTATAGTTACTACGTAAACCCTGCTGATCTTTAATTTTATAATCATTGTTTACTTAATTTGTGAAATGTTTATTTTATTTTACTTGTATATGCCATGTTAAATTTTATTTTATTCTATTTATTTATAATATTTTTGTATTTTGTTGTTCTGTTATGCTTATGTTTTACGAAATACATATTATAATATACTAGTATAATTAGCATTTTATGATGAATAATTACTTGTCAAAGCTATGTAACAGGATTAATTTTTAATAGTAAAATAAAAATTACCAATCATGAATAATGTTTGGTCAGTTATAAATGTATTAAAAGATATTATTATTAATAATTTACTACTGTATTTTTGAACATTTATAGTAAGTTTATTGTTACACACTGATTCAGAAAAAAATAGAGAAATGTGCAAAAAAAATATTGCTGCTGTTGACAAACTTTATGAAGATGAACTATTATTAAATTGATTTCGAAATCATAAACTATATAAATTAATAATAACTAATAATAATAAATTATTATTAATAAACATAAATGGAAACTTAACTCAAGAAAAAAAATCATATAGAAGAATTTTAAAATTTTAATTTATAATTATAATCAATAATATTGTCTATAGGTAAAGGAGAACATGTAATTAAGTCTCAGAAAATATTAGTTTAATGCAAAAGCATTAAGTAAAATTAAATCTTTATAGCGAGAGCTTGAAAATACAAGACTACAAAATAAAAATGTAATTAAATATATTTAATAAATTGAATTAAAATTATTTTATTTATACAATTCATATAATAGGAAACATTGAAAAAACAAAAAAAAAAAAAAAATTCGATTAAATTAAATTTTATGTATTTGTAAAAAGACAATATTATAAGAAAGATGTATAATATATATATATAATACCGGATTGAAGTATTGTTTTATGTAGACAAGTTGATGATTACGATTTTCCTTTTGTAATCTCCTTTATTAGAATAAAACAGCTGAACATTGGATGAAATATTAAATTGTAAAATATTTCAATAATAGTGTATTAATAAAGTTAGTTTTTTTTTAAAAATAAGTTTATTCTTATTTAGTAAATTGTCACTAACGATGATTTTCTTTAATATTTTAAACTGACAAACAAACATTAAATTTCTATACATCCAAAAAAATTATTAAAAATTCTTGTTATAACAATAAATTCACAAAAATAAAACATTATGTATGGATACACTATAAATACCAGTGTTATTTAATAATGGTTATAGACCTATATACCATAATATAGAGATTTATAACTGTATCATCGTTGAAGATATGCCGTATTCTGGGTGCAGTACATAATAGTTTCGCTTTAAATAGTCAAAAACAAGAACCAATATTATGTCGACTACCTACAGTATAAGTTGTACTCACATTTTCATCAATATGTGTTAAGAAATTTCATGTTTTGTGTTCGTTCAGCGTTTTTATACTAAATGTATACATCAATATAAATAAATAAATTAAAATGTTTAATTTATTATAAACAAACAATATTTAATCCATAAATAATTAGCATAAATGGTGTATAAACTATAGAAACAGAGATATAGATCGACTATGTTATTAATGCGAATAATGTTGTCTTAAAATGTAATTTTCGTATTTAATTTAATTTAGAAGTATTCATAAATTTAATTTATATTAAAAGCAATGAGTTTTGAGATTTTGACTTTAATTTAAATTGTACTGCTTACATAAATCGAGTATAAGTATCTACTATTTACTAACATTTGAGAAATTTTAGGTACCTATCCTTGATATAATCGGAAGCATATAACAGGTTTTCTATTCATACATTTTTTCTCCAAAGTTTTCTTTGAACAAAATTTAATATATTTTCCTTATTACTTTTAAAATAAAGTTTGCAAGTTTTCTGCTTTTGTTACTTCTAGTCTAAAGATTATCATATAATTGCATAAACAATTTTGTGCCAATTTTATTTTATAAAATTGCAGTCTGTAGAATATTATTCTTTCGTTGCACGAATTGTAATAATTGGTATAATACCTATACAGTGTTTAAAGCGTGTTGTAAACAGGTGTATACAGAGCATAACCATATGACCTTTGATGCAGAAATGTTTTGTATGTTTTGAATGTGTTTTATTTTATTTAGAAGTAAAGCGTATATGACGATATTATACTCGTATAGGTAAGTACTGAACAAACAGCTGCAGTGTATAATATAATGTGCTTTAAACACAACAAGTTGAGTCGATAAATTATTATACTACACGCGACCTTTGTTCTGTCTGGACACACATTTTTCAAGGTGTTGGTGCTTATTATAATATTATGCATGTACTTATAATTATTGTATTCATTATTTCATTATTTCATTATTCAGTGCCATTTGTTAGTTATTTATAATCAATGGCGACGCCAAAATTTTTAATCCTACTGTAGGCTAGTGAACCTAAATATAATCAATAATTCAACTATTATCATTATACAAACGTACTACTTATCATAATATAATATTAAGTTAGGAATATTTATATATTCTTTTTAAAGAACACTTGATATTTATGTAAAGGTTAAGTATGGCCGGTTGTTTTAATAAACAAGTTAATCTTAGGTGAATGGTGGATTTGCAGGTTAACATAATAATATGAATATTTATTATATATTAATTTAAAACACAAATCTTGACATTTTTTGAAATATCGATAAAAATTTACTTTAAGTATTAATATGCATAGAGATGAGTACCATACAATTACCATAACGTAGTAAAGACGCTTACTTTTTCATAAAACACTAACGAACTTGAAAACATATTTTATTTTACATAATTTGAAGTTTAAAAAAAAAAAAAATAATTTTCTTTATCTTCTTAATATTTAATTTTTATTTAATTTTTTACTCTTTTGATTGAAAAATGTCAACATACATTTTTGATTACCTATTTGGAAGCAGAATATTATTTCGAGGATATTTATCTATAAAAATCACATTTTCGACTAATAGTTTTTTGTTTTAAGTATCTACCTATTTCAAGTTTAAATGAGTGAAGTAATGAGACATTTTTTTTACCACTTCACTTCACTTATTTAAACTTTAATTAAGTACTTTAGAGAATAATAAACTAAAAAATGTTATTTTTTAACGACTTAAAATTATTAAAAAAAATTATTTTCAATAACGTTACAATATTTTTGAAATAATGAATGTTTCATGTTAAATGAATCACTCGGCATGCATATACAGTTTTTTTTATGTTAAAGCAGTCTAAGACTTACTTTGTGTTTGTGTCAATCATTATTCATAAACACTATTGAATGTGTTTCTATGTAATACCCAATAGACATCCTTGAAATAATATAAAAGAATATTGAAATAATGCAGGGTTTTGCACCCGATACATTTTATTTGGGTTTCAATAAATGTAATATTACGTAATTATTACAGTTATTACTTAATATTCTAATAACACGTAACATATAATATGGGTTAATACGAGTATTAAGTAGTTTAGATTTTAGAAAGATTTGATTTGAAAACTATGTATAGGTACCTAATTTTTATACTGTAGGACATTCCTTAAAATATTATTTTAACTTTTATGATAAAATTGATAAATGATAGGCAATAGAACGACACTACTGAATGAATAGATTAAACGACAAACATATTGTACGGTTAATTTTAAAACATGCTTATTTAACGAAAAATATTTAGTATTTTAAATATTTATAATAATTATTACCTTTTAATTTTAAAATTATTCTATTCAATGTTTGATATTTAACAATTAACAATTACAAAATCAAACTAATCTCAAAAATACAAACAAAAATAAATTATCACGATAAAACATTTTATGGATTTTGGGTTAACGTTGTTATTTTATTTGGGTATCTATATTTCAGATTTTATGAAAAATTAAAATAAAATAATTTAGTATTTATGAGTTTCTGTTTTTGAATTTTTTAAAGGTTTTTATACATGTTACAGGTTCCGGTTAATTTGAGTACAAGACCTTATGTGTTATAGTTGTGTATAAGAGTATCACCATTGTAAATATGATATACACAATAGTCAATTAATATAATATACGATTTATTCTATATTTTTTTGCCTATAGTAAGACCTGATTCTTTCTGAAATTGAACAACTTCGGATTAAAATACGCGTCTAAATTGGTGCTTATTCATATACTAGGTAACGATAACAGCTAAAACTAAAATAGATACATAAAATATAAATACCTAACAATATAGGTAAGTGTTTTAATGCACATGCCAGTTATTTTGTGTGATATCAGTAAATACTAAATACAATAAAAGTCTATAAATATTATAATAAGTAAAAACTAAAATCATACATTTTTTTTTGGTTTTGATATTTAATTACATTTCTTATAACTTATAAATATTTGTATAGAATATATAATTATTGACTTAACGCTTTTATACGATTTTTTTGTTATTAAGTTATTCAAGTGCTTTTATAAAAAAATATAAAATAAGTAATAAATTCTAGAATTATTCTAAATAAATATATAAATATGATTTTTTTCCAAGAATAGAGTTATCACAATTTGAAAATCAATTAAATCTATACCTACTCTATACGCAAGTTTACCATAGTATGTGGTGTATTAAGTTTGTTTTTTATTACCTTTATAATAAAATATAATATGTAATAAAAAATATTTAATTTATAATATAAAAAATAAATATAATTGAGAATTTTCAGATAAACATAATTGACAGTTTACAAATCAACTTAATTAATATTGACGTTAAATAAATAAATTATTAAGGTAAGTAAAATTTGATAATAAATACGCTTATTTGAAAACATTGAACAATAATATAATATGGCCGCCATACTCAATGTAAAAACTGAATAATTCAGCTTCTAGTGTTGTATATTACGCGTGGGCGTACCGCCTACACTTAAAAACTACATTTTAGTGTGACAATATTAATAACAAAAATTAAAAATAAAAATTTATATATAAAACCTATTAAGAGTATATCAGCGCACTATTTGTTTTGTCTCTCTGATCCACGCGCAACATAGACAAAACGCATTTACGCAGAATCATTTTTTCTATGATTTTAAGTAATCTTAGAGTAAAAACACCTATTAAAAAAAAAGATAGAGTATAATGTTTTTGAAAAAATGACATATCAATTTGTTAAAATATGGTCTCAAAACAATTTAAACATCGTTTAAATTTACAATATTATTTTGTTTATTTTGAAAGTCAAATAACAATATAATATAAAATCGATATGTCATTCCCTCAAAAATATTATTATCTATATTTTTTGTAATGGGTGATTTTACTCCAAGATTACTCAAAAATATAGAAAAAATGATTCTGCGTAAATGCGTTTTGTGTATGTTACGCGTGGGTCAGAGAGACAAAACAAATAGTGCGCTGACATCTTCTTAAATCAATTTAAGTTGTTTGCAATAAATCGTTTGATTTAATAACCAGTAGGTGCAGAATAAATCTAATAAATTTAATTGCTAATCAGTTACATTAAAAATTATTAGTACCTATACATGGATTATTTTTTTAAAATATTTCATTCCAATGATTGGCTCTGGTTCACCACTAAGTTGCTCATAAATATAGTTATTATTAGGTATCATGAAATTTATATTGATTGAACGGTTCTAACTTAATACATTTTTATTCAATTTTAAAATAACTAAATTGTTTGAACAATTTCAAACAATAATTTTTTATAATTATAATTATTATTTGAATGTTTTTTTTTACATTACTCCTGGACCTTGGTAAAACATCGTTTTAAATTGATTTACCACAAAGATATTTAGGTGATACACGATTTTTGAGTTTCTGTGGTTAATAATTACTGGATTTTACTTATATTATGATTGAATTTATAGATTTTTAATGTATAATAGTATAATATTTAGCAATTTATATTTTAGTTTGAGCTGCTTTTTGTTCGTTGTTTGGATAATGCTGAGTTAGACAGTATCTGAACTATGATTTTTATCTCAGGAGCACTTAACGATAATGATCGTTTTAAAAATATCTCATAAATAATATTTAATGGTTTGTGAAAAGATCTAAGGTAAAAACGATACAATGACGATAGTAGGGGAAAAAATGCATACAACGTATAATGCAATGAATTGTATCTCTGATCTAGATGCATCGATTAGTATTTTCGGACAAAAAATAAAAAAATACGATTAAATCGTTTTTTTTCTAACTAGGTACGTATGATAATTATGACACCATACAATACAAGTATGTTTTTGAGTTTTAAATGTATCCACCGTGATGTCTATATTATTGTCAGTTGTATTACAAAACTAGATAACTGTTGTATTATAGTCGGATCTATAAAGTAATTAATTTAACATAAAGCTAACAATGTATAGTTGAATTGAACTTTTATCAAATTTACATAAAACGTCAACAAATAGGCCCATTATTATTGGTATTTATTTATTTCCTATAAAACAGTTGTTAAACGTTGAGCGCTAAAAATTTTTATTTATTTTAGATTCTGTACGAAATGATAAATTGATATTTATTAATATTAATATTATATTAATGTTATATTTATATTTATTTATTTAATTGATAATTGTATTGATTCCACAATGATGTATTTTTTCTATTTTTATGATTATTGATTACCTATCTATTATTATTTGTCGTACCTACTTGGAACAAAATTTAAAACACACATTATTGTGAAATAAAAAACAACTCTTCATATAGAACTCTATGTAGAAGTATTTGGTGTACAATAATTTACAAGTAAGACAAACGAATATAAATATTACGTTTTTAATTTTAGATTCTGAACGAAGTGATGAATGTATTGATTTTACAATGATGTGTGTTTTTTTTCTGTGTTCAGCATTACTTGTCGAAATAATGCTCTAACTTCAAAGTTCGGTTGTGGTTTCCGATGTCAAAGTGCAAATCCTTGGTGAATTATTATAGAGGTCAAATATAAGAATTTTCCAACAGTTTTAAAAAAAATCGAGAAAAACAGAAAAAAAAGTGACGGAAAACGGGAATTTTTACGCAAAACCAGTTTTTGACCAAATCGATTTTTTTATATTTCAAAAGTTGTAACACAAAAACTAATCACTGTAAATACTTGAAATTTTCACCAAATGTTTATATTAGTGTTATCTATATACAGCTAATTTTTTTGAGCTTATAGAAAACTGAAACTTTCGATTTTTTTGAGAATTTTTTTTAAGAAGCAAATTTTGCTTGACCAAAAAACCCGAAAATTTAAAACAAGATTTTTTATGAGTTGTTTTCATTATAATTAAAAAAAAAATCAAAAATCGATTGTCACAATTATTTTTTATTAGCGTTTATAGTTAACCCGAAGCATCCTTATGGGAAAAATGTTATGAGCGTTTGAATTTTAAATTTTTTCGAAATTGCTTACCTAACGATAACAATTTATCCTCAAACGATTTTAAATATTTGTTATTATTTAAAAATTTTAAGTCGTAGATACTTGAAAATTTCATCTGTTACTTAGATTAGAATTTTCTTTACTTAATTTAATTTTAAAAATATTTCGCTTATTTTAATGCTATTTATAGGCATTTGAAATATTCGTTTTTGTTTATTTTTTTTTATACATATTGATAAAAATTTTTTGACCTGGTCAAAATATTTGAAAATTGAATACAAAGTTCCTCATAAGTTATTCTTATAGTGATTAAAAAATTATACAAAGGCACAATTGTTTTTTATTAGCATTTGAAGTTCAAATATTGACAAAAATTCATAAAAATCATGAATATTTACAAATTATTTTTTGTATATTTAGTATAGCTAAGAGTTGAAAATTTAACGCAAGATTTTCCATAAGTTTAACTTACAATTATTTTAAAAGAATTTAAATTTTGGTGTATTCAGGCCATTAAAACATAAAACATCTTTTATACTAAACACTGGAAATTATATCCTAGGCTGACAAATCATCTCCGTTCAAATCGTTTTTCGTATAAAATGATACCTAGCATTGGATTTAAATTTAATACATCAATAAAATTATAGTAGCCTACTATACACCAGAGCTTAACTCACTTGACCTTTTTTTTTTTTGGTTTTCCAAAATTTCAAGAAAAGTTACCTTTAAATTGTCTCTCTCTTTTTAATTTTTTTTTGAATTGTTATTCACAAGTTTTTTTTACAATAAAAATTAATTTTATTGGGACTGATAATATAGATATGTGTGTGTGGATAATCATTGGCCATCATGAGTGATGAAGTATTTTTGGTTTTGGTAAACAGGCAATAGCAATAGTATGTACTATGTAGTATATAGCTATATGTTGCTTAAATGAAATAATGTTTGGTAATTAACTAGTTCAAATAAAAATCTCTATTATTTTGTTTTGGAGTTACTATTTTTCCTTGTATAATGCATAAAATATTTTTCATCGTGCTCTAAATTTACCCAAACGATGAATATTTAATTACTTTAGGTATACCTACTTAACCTAATCTAATATATTATAGGTAAAACGCGTAAACGTCAGACGCGTCTCGACATGTATTCCATTGTTTCCTATATATTATTTATTAATCACTTTTCGTAAGAAAAAATATAGTAGTATTTTTATTGCATATTATAGTTATACACCATCATCATTATTATTATATTCATAAGCAATATGTATATCGTGCCTGGCGTTATACCACCCGTCACGTCATCGTAATCGGCTGAAATATTTAGGTAAGTACGCGTTTTGAAACATGTCAGGTGCTTAAGTATATTATTTTTACATATCGCACTGTATATCTAACCTCGAAGTGCGTAAATACGTACGTGCATACATATTGGCAATTTTGAGTTTCACAATATTACATAGAAAACGTTACCTTTGATTTTGATATTTTAAATTTTACTTTGAGATTTTAATATAATATCATTATACCTATCAACGTTTTGTCTATTAAATAAAATTAAGATGTACTTCATTAATTAGTAATTACGCGAATATAGTATTTTCAAATGCATTACAAAATATACCTAATTGTTATTTGTTGATCAATGTCTAAACAAGCAAATTACAGTCTATAAGAAGTTTTACAAAAAAATACTTGGTGACAGACACACACACAAAAAAAAAAACATCATTGTAAAATCAATACATTCATCACTTCGTTCAGAATCTAAAATGTCTATCGAGATACGGTAACTGGTAAGTGTTATACTTTAATTATGTATTATAAATATATAATATACGTTATAATTTGTATTCATTCATCATTGTAAAATAGTAGGCCAAAATAAAATTTAAATAATTTAATGTATAACTTAATACAGTATAACGACTGTAACGAATATAAATTTAGTTAGTAGAGTCTACCAATTAATAATTTATTTATAATCTTAACACTTTGAAATACAAGATTATTAGTCAGCAGTTAAAAGTTTCAGATTTAAAATTGAAAACATTATTGCTAGGCGAGATTGATTAGTATTTCAAAATACCTGGAAATTTAACATAATTTTATAAATTTTTTAAAGCAATTCGATGAAAATATTTATTATCTTGAAATTATAATAATTCCTTATTCAAAATAAAAAACCTCATCATTACCTACAAGATTTAATTGATTATCAAATTATAGTTCATGTAATTAATTTAATGATACATTGCAAATTATTATCGACTGATTATATTTTTTTCTACATAATTTTTAATTTATCAATCTGTGTTGTGATTAGGACGTTTTTATTACACGGTACGTCAAAAATTATAAAATCTATAATAGTACATATTTTTTTTCAGTGCCTTTAACCAGTCTTTTAAATATATATTTTGAGCACATTATTTAAACACTTTTACATATTGGTTACTACTTTTATAAAAACTCAGTGATTTTTTTTTTTTAAGCATAAATAAATGCACATCATGTTAAGGTTCAATTAAGTGTTTTGAACTATACTCATGAATTAGTATTTTATTGATCTTACAATATTATTATTTGAATATCAACTCTTATAATTTCCTTGGATAATCAATATAATATCTTTATAGTATTTTCTACAAAATATGCTGCCGCTGACGGTGTAACTAACAGAATATCTACTAATAACATACCGAAATAAAAATAATTTCAAGATTTATGTACAGACTCGCAAGCAATGTTTTACCGTATACCTAAAAAGGATGATTGGTTTAATAGGGTAAACACTCATTTTCTTTAGGTCTGGAAAGTATTAACGTTTATGAAAATATTTTTCTTACATAATTTTAAGTCATTACAAAACAACATTTTTAATATATTAATTACCTTTATCGTGATATTTTTATTTTTAACATTATATTCTAATTTTTTTTGAAAGACAATATGAACTTTTAATTTCATATTCCAAAACAAAATAATTTTCTAAGAGTTACCTATACGATTTAGATTTCGAACGTTATCAGTAAAATATATATTTTTGTACCTATAAAAACATGTTTCGTTCGATATATAGATGTATGCACAACTATGTCCACGATTCGCAGTACTAAAAATAATTTTTTTTTTTACATTTAAGTGCATACTTTTTTCATTTCACTGTTAAAAGAATATAATCACTTAACAGCGTATTAATTATTGTATATTTTACTAATCAAAAATAGTTAAATAGAAACATTTACATAAATTAAAAACTATATAGATATTTTGGGCATTGTGATAAGGTTATTTCTTTTTAAAATTTTTTTTTTATGGTAGTTTTCAATGCAGTTGTGGAATGATTGATAATTAAATTTGAAAGTTATCATAATGTTACATTTATCGTACGAATTAAATATAAGTAATAACTGATAATCAATTTTCGCCCTGTGCAAACCATCAAAATAATATCGTATCTATGTAGTTTTTATTTAAATACCGTACAATTATTTCTTTCTATTAAATAACAGCTAGTTATCATTGTAAATAAAACAGCAGTTAAAAGTTGATAATTTCGTATCAATCTTTGTTTTAAAAATGTGTTAGCAGTTTCACATATTTTGCGAATTTATCTAATGTACAATTGTCATATCGTTTCTAAAATGATGATTAACATATGTGAATTATATTTTATTGAAAGAAACATAGTATATTAGTAAATATTCTATAAATTATAATCAGAATGTCGAAATTATATTTTTATTCGGTATAACGTGTACAACTAATATAATATGTCCAAGATTCATCGTAGGTACCGATAATCTAATATATAAGAATATATATTATTTTTATAAGAATAAATCTTTGCTGAAAAATATGTTTTGCATATAAATGCATAAGTTTGATGTCGGAAAAATAAGTTTTACATAATTTATTTATATTTTCCCAGAATATTATAATCATATTTTCTATTATTCTTAAAACAATATTATATTATTAAAATAGTATAATGGTTGCATTAAGAAAATACAAAT
>VUJU01002135.1:0-42068 GCA_009835225.1 Aphis craccivora | reverse complement strand
TGGCTACTATTATAACTACTATTTTCATATCTCATAATGAACGATGGACTTATTGCCTCCCCTGAATTCCTAATCAATTGGCGGCTTTCATTTGACAACAATCACCTGCAAGTTGTCCTGCACAAGTAACTCCATAACACGGCCATACGCGTCACGCGTGTCCGTATACCTGCGCATATTATTATTTATTATACAATCTTTATTGAGGCGCAAATGCGCAAATGCGCAATCATTGTTTTTATTTAGTTTTATACTTTGCAGTGATTGACATTATGTTCTGAGACGATCAGTAGCTATAGTACGCGTATGCATTACGAAACGTTCATAATAATTGGATGTATTATATAGAATTATTATTTGATTGGGTTTGGCAAAAAATAGATTGGAACCATTGCTCTTAAAACGTGTACAATAATAATTATCGTGTGTTGTTATCCCGATAGTCGATATAGGTACTATATTGAAAATTTCTAAAATAATATAATATATGGATCGGTAGTAATATAAACCAACAAAAACGTCGGATTCACACGCGACGAACGTAGTATTATTATGACAGTCCACGGTCATAATGACTATATTATACACTCAAGTCATTATTCTGTACTAGGTAGATACCTATATCAGGCGTTCTGGAGTTAACGCAATTATTATTATATATAGGTACGACCGCGTACTTCGTATATGAACCATCTCTATTATTATTGTAAAACATTTACGCAATTTGAACCTTCGCGTAGAAACGACTTATTGTCGTTCACTTTAGCGTAAAAGATTCCACCGTCCGTATCTTCGTATGCGAGTAATTTATCATAAAATATAATATCTATACTTGGATTCATTATCCAATTATACACGTATTTAGGAAAATTGTATATTTTTTTTTTTTTGTGTTTAGTTCGATTAATCGTGAGTCTCGGTCGTGCACATCATACAACTATAATATAGCTGTATTATAATACAGATATATAGGTACAATAGAATCTGAGACGAGAGGGAGAC
Organism: Aphis craccivora; assembly: GCA_009835225.1. Lineage (NCBI taxonomy): Eukaryota > Metazoa > Arthropoda > Insecta > Hemiptera > Aphididae > Aphis > Aphis craccivora. The sequence continues at coordinate 41,066 of VUJU01002135.1, read as the reverse complement.
ATTTAACATTTAATAAATATAAAATGTACATCGATGGTTTCCGATATCATCATAATATTAATTTTTTATGATTAAAATCATTAACTTACTACTGGGTGATAAGCACAGAAAATAAATATCTATCTCAACTAGGTTAGTAACATACTTTAGTTTTAGTTTTAATGTTAACAGTATTATATTAATTTATTTTATAGATATTTATAGTAGTCCGTACCTTTAAAAAATTTAGTGTATACAAATATTTTATAGGCTCTATATTGACAAAAGATTTTTTAATTCAATTACATTTTTTTTTTATTATTATTATTATTTACTTATACTGTAGTTAGTTAAATTGTAACAGTTTTAGTTAATTTAGTTGAGTCTGAAAATATGATTGAAAACCTACTAACTAAAACATTGTTAACATACTTTTTTATTCACTTATACTCTAATCATTGATATTATGTTAGGTCACAGTTGAAAAATAAAATATTTTTTAATAAATCTTAATTTATAATATATAAATGTTATATAACAATTTATTTATTAGTATACAAGTATAATATTTTATATAATGTATAGGAATAGGATAAATGTAGTTATGAGATGACATTAAAAATCGAATCAGGTGAATGAAATAATAATTCGAATCAAATCGTAGTAGGTATTCGATCTCAGGGATGTCAGCAGATATCGTTACAACTAAGTGTATACACAAAGTGCAGAAACATGTCACAACAACTCAAGTTAGTTATTTCCATATCGAAGTACATTGCATGTTCCTATACGTGATATGATCGTATTATCATAATACTATATTGGTACGGATTTATCTGAGAATTGTGTACTCATGCAGTATTTTGCGATCTGTAGGTATAGATCAAAGTCTAAAAATATCTCTGTTTTCAAACAGAAGTCTGAAATACATAGTTATTATTACATTGGTGAAATATGTTATATTATAATACACATTTTTGTATTAGAATTTTTACACACGTCTGATTTTGTATCTACGAGTATATATAATACAATTATTATGATGACTACGATAAGGAGCTATAGCGCTATACAGGAACCGGAACTGCCGATGGCGTATCAAAGGATGCACGTATTCACTATTCGTCTATATGTTTGTATAATTTATTATTGTATATTTGTATAAAAGGTTAGGTCTGTAATCATTATTTCGAAAAATTTCAACATTTTTGAAAAATAACCTAAGCAGAATACTTTTTTGAAGTACCTATTTTGATGAATCATTTTCTTATTTCCACCGAGCAGTTAATTAATTACAGGATTTATGGTTTATAGATTGGCGGAGTAGATGGTTAAGCCGTAGAGGGATATGTACACCACAAAAAGTTGGAGTCAACTTATCTAAACTTTAAATATTTATTTAACTACTAATTATTTAACTACTCATTCGAAACTCGATTTTTATTTATCAATGTACTCAGAAAAGTATTCTGTTCTGGAATATGCCCTAATATGTAAGTAAAAAGTTTTTGAAATAACAAATGTCTACTTTAAACGAAAAACCTATATACAGTCAATGATTTTATTGAGCGATATTGCTGTATATAATATATTATGACAATTATTAATTTAATATTACAATTATTATAAGCCTATGATCATATTTTTTGTTGGAAAACATAATTTTCATTTTTGGGCCTGAACAGATAGGATGCTGAAATGATAATAATATTATATATTTGTATTGACTGAAGCTTATCACAGTAATATTGTATACTGTTGGTACCTATATAATATGTTTATGACGTATGCCTAATTCATAGGGCTGACGGCAATGCAGTTTCTTTCCGTTCGACATATTATCATTATCATCGTAGTCATCATTATAGCATTTAAAACTATCTCGCCGAGACATAGGTATGGTACGCGTGCTTCACGTTTCCGGTCGCCTGTCAATCGTTATTATTGCACTTCGGTCACCGATGATCGTCGTCGACAGCGGCAACTACAGGTTTATTATTATTATTGTCTCTGTTTCTGCGGCATGATTATTGTAGCTGATGCTGCCGTTAACTCCACGTATTTCCGTGCTTTTACAGAAAATTCGATACAATGAATCGTCGCCGTCGACGAGACGGAAAAAAACGGTAATAAAACACGGGCATTAACCGTATACGAACATATACGACCGCGTGCGTAATTATTATTTGTCTCTGCGGCTGACTTAATATAGTAATGTATATAATAAACAATAATAATATACGACCGGAAATATTTTGCCGTGACGGACGCTAATGCATATTGAGTATACTGTACATATACAGCGATTCGTTAAATATTTGCTACGCATGCACAGATGACAGTGCAGGTAGAGTGAGGTACACGCGTGCACCTTTGGCTTAAAGACGTCATATCGTCGACCTATCGTCGGTTAAACACCTCTAACTGGGAAAAGTGAATTTTACCGAAATATGCTCGTGCGTGAGAGAGATGAGATACCTCGTGTCGCAGATATCGAGAATAGATAATAATAATATTGGTGTAAGCAAGACGCGTAGGTACCTATATAATATTATACGTGGTTTGTCGCGGTTTTTTTTTTTTATCAGATATTTTTATCATTCGGTGTTGCGCTTTCACCGGCAAAATGCACGTGAGCATATTGAATAGGTACCATATTTTATAATATATATAAATATGTATAATATAGGTACGACCGGGTATTTCTACTGCACGTATAAAAGCTGTGTACTACGATCTATATAGCTACAGGTACTTACCTACGTGCTAGAATGTATTGTATTCAGTTTTAACACTTTTACTCAAAAACATATTGTTATAAAATATTTGTACATTTACATTTACCTAAGTCTGTATTTAAGTATTTTAATATTTATAATCGTATTTATATTTGTACATAATATAGCTTCAAAACACGTATTTGTTATCATTTACGATGGTCACACTGACAGTGAAAGATAAAATCGAAATCTCCCACGTACATAGGTACTTAACATACGTATACAATAAATTATTTATATTCCATTTTTTATTCCATTTGAATAATTATTATTAAAACGAAAGTTTCACCGGTTTTATCAATCGTAAAATTATTATAATTCGTTTGTTATCCTCATTCACTTTCTTGCATGCCGCATTACCGGTTCCCATAGCTTACACATTTATAGTAGTATGTCAATTCATCATGGACTTAAGTTGTGTGTAATATCGAAAACGATCATAGACTTAAAAGTTAAATAAATCATATGAACATAGTTTTTATACTGTATATGCATGTATACACCACAACAGACGGTCGTCTTCAAAACGAGAGGGATGTGTGTGGTTTCTACAAATTAAATAATATGGGTATAGGTACTTATTATAATAATATGTTAATATAATCCTGTGTGTATATATATATTAATAATAATAATAATATGAGAAACTGGTAACGGAACTCTTTGTACGTCATACAAATGATTTTCGGGATGAAAATTGTCGAACGATTGCGTTCGAGGGTAAGATAATATAATATATTATATTATGCGTTTCCGCGAAAACCCGTTTCGAAAATATATTATATCGTCTGTCAATTTCCACGACGGCGTCCCGCACATAGTTGTAATATAGGTATATATACCTATATAATATATTATAGATACAAAGGCGAACTAGCCGAGAGCTGTGTGACTCGGCTATTCGCCGGTTGTAAATAATATAATCCGTGGCGATGCGTTTCTCCGATACGATTCTGGCGGATTATAATACACCATATACATGTATAATATTATATTATATTGCGGGAGCAGTCAGCACGCGGCGGCGCATAGGGAAAAAAAAATCTATAATAATAATAATAAAATTTAAAAAAATTACACGGCATAATAGAAATCGCCTATGTGTGCAGTGTCCATTGTATGCGAATCCAGTCACGACGGAATCCTTGTTTAACGGTTGTCAATGGTGCGCTGTTAACTTTGTGAGTGTGCACGTATTGCGATAGTACGTTTATGTGTGTGTGTGTGTGTGTGTGTGTATGCATTGTATACATAATAAACGCCTTAAGGAAATGAGTCAGTGGGTCGTCGGCGGCGGACACTGTTTACGTTTTGACTTTCCGATATACTCGTCAGCGAGTGAAGTACTTATATTATTATATTATACTTGGTCGAACAGCAGAGGACCGGGGAACGGGTTTCGGGTGGGCGGATGAGCACATATTTATAGTTGTAGTCGTATAACGGAGAGGACCCCTCGACAGGAAACTGACCGCTGTGGTTCCAAGTGCGGTTAAAAACGCATTAAATGTCGCTTTACCGATTCACACGCGCGCGGGCACATAATCTTATTGTGTGTTGTATAATAAAAATACATTTTCTGGTGTATATTTTCCGACCATAAATACTTAAATCGTTAGCATAATATAATGTATAGCATTATTTATTTCTTTGGTGTCCGCCAGCAACGACGACGACCTGTTTGTTTTCGGTTTTTTGATTTTTTTTTTTTTTTTACGTACGGTCAAATCGTTACGTATAAATATAATTATGACCCGTTCAAAACCGACGAACCATAATATTATTGTTATTGTTGGATTATTATTATGATTGTTTTGATACATGTACCTGTTACCTATTTTTTCAACATCAAAAGTGAAATAACTTTTATGGTTATGCGGTCGTATTGCGATAAAAGTACTAAAAATATCTTTATGTACACGTTTGTAATTGTCATCACGTCTATTGTATTTTAATCCAGCGTTTAATTGAATTATTCGTTGTTTTTTTTTTTTTTTTTTTTAACAAAATGTGACGAGCCATCAATCTTTTTTTATGGTATCCATTAAAATTGATATTAGTCGTTCTAGAATTATATTATTACTATTATTATATTGTAAAACTGTTTGGTCTGTTAAGTTATTTCAAATAATATTTATTAGGAAACGTACCTATGTTCTTACGATTACGAACAAAATTTTTCTGCTAATTTAAGGCGAATTTATTTTATTGCAGTAATAGAGGAATAACTGGAATGTATCGGTGTGCTAACAACAATTTCTGGTCCTATGAAATTATTTTTCACGCAATTTTCGATAAATCTTTTTCAAAATTAAATTTATCTTCAAAAAAAGTCTAAGAATATAATAATAATTTATGCTCTAATTCTGATGTATTTTAATCTATAGTATAGGCAATATGCTTGCATTAAATATATTGAACACGTCTGCCTCATTTGATATAAAAAAATATGATTTTACTATTTTATCGTCATCCCGTGGCTTTAACGTCTACCAACAATATCCTACTTAAATACATTAGTGATATTACGAAATCAATATCATTTAATGGGATATTTATTAAACTTGCTAACAAGGTATGTTATATGTATTGAGAATGACAGCAGATTTGATAAGTCTATAATAATGACGTACAACAGAAATACATACTTACTTAGGTATATAAAAGATCGCGTTAATGATACAATTTTATTATCGCATCTATAATACACCTACTTAGTTCTTACTACTTACGATTTATAGGTATATATCAAAACAGTAGTTATTATAAACACGAATAACAAATTTTTTAAAACGAAAAATGTCACAATCATACTTCCTAATAGACTGCATCAGTATACATTTGTTGGTTGTTAATAATATAATATATTTATAGTATATACAGATATAAAAATATAATATTATAGTTAAATCAAGTACCTATCTATTAGCTTAGATAGTATGAGAATTGTCAAATTTACTATAATATATGAAGCCATGTAGTTGCTTGTTTTTTTGATTTCATAAAAATGTAATAACTAGTGACTTCGCTGATGTGCATAACATACATAATAGTCATATTATAATGTATAGAAGGAAATTTAATAGACAGTAAAGGGACAACCACCAGGTTCAACAACTACGAGTACAATTTTATTGCATATTGTGCAATACTCATCGTGTTTGTCTGATACATTATTACATTATATTTGTATACTAATACAGAGGGGGTATTTTGGCCATATAAGAGTGGGTGAGTGGCATTTCCGGCGATATTATTTAATTAGTACCTACATTAATACTACAGCAAAAGAAATCCATTGGTATCGGCGATTATCAGACATTAAAAAATAAAAATTTCACAGCGCAGCTGCAAATAAATAGTGCTTTATGGGAGATATTATATATATATATATGTGTGTAAATATGCATTCTTCAGTATATTGATAATAATATGATCACATATAACAGGATTTTATACCGGTGAAATGTACCTGAACGCGTGCATAAAATGTATAACATATAATATAGGTAGGTAAAGGTAATGTGGACTAATATTATAATCAGATGCACGCAACAAACGATGAGGTGATGGTTGCTGAGTAGCGAGCGTGTGTAGGCGATGGACAGCGAGTTTGAAGGAGATAAAGGGGGGGAATAGACAGAAAGAGGAGAGAAATGGACCGATATATCGTGTTGATATGGCCAATCAATTGGATTGGACACGGCCGTGTAGTTGGTTTTTATTCATATACATAATTTTTTTTTTATTCTCGTTCACTTTGCTCGCGTCATATTACGTAGAACCGTACGCTCGAAAAATTATAATAATATAATATGCTGAATTACCATTAGGCAATTGAGTTAAACGGTTTTGGACGAATTTAAATTGCTGTGTAGAGGAACAAAAGTATAGAATCCGCTGCTCGCATTCTAACCTACACTGTATATATGTATACGACGAGTGCCTATACATAATATAATAAGTAATAACATAATATATTATTATATATTCACACTGCGAACTGTTGTTGTCGGTCGCGGGCGCAAATTGATCGAAGCGGATGCGAGCTAGGTATAGGTACTTACACACACATATACGGCTGCATACCATTATACCAATACCATTGTCGCGTGGTTATATCAAAAACCCATACTGGAATGCCGTTGACATAGATCGGGAAACGCATTTGCGGACAGCGGCGAGTCAATGGGAAATTTTTGTTACCCACTATAAGTAATGACTTCCGCGACGTATATTTTATATTTAGTTTATATATATAGTACAAGACTAGAAGAATAATAGAATGAATGTAGGTACCTATAATTGTACAAGAAGTCAAATGTCACTGTTCGTATTTATCTATTTATATTTTTGTTTGAAAAGTGAAAATTAAGCACTTGAATTCATTTTAATAAGAATTTTAGCCCAGACTATTATTGTAAAGTCAAGCGACAGAATTTATTGTATATACTGCAATCACTTTGTACATCTAACGATAGTTAAGGTTTATTTTGAAATCGAAATATTACAGTATTACACGAACAAGAATTTATAAATATATTCAAAAATATTTGTAATAGCAATAACAACACTATTGTGTCAAAACGATGACGTTATTAACAGTTCACTTTGTGACACGTAATCATAAATATCATAGTTTTCTACTTTAATGTATTGACACCTTCTATTTTAAATAATACAGCTTTATGGAAATTATTTAGAAAGTTTGATTTTATTAAATAATACCATATTGTGTGTCACGTATAAGTAATAAGTATACATATAATAATATAATAAATATTTAAGTTTGTAAAAGATTTGTTTATAAGTTTTTAAAATATATAATTGTGTAAGCATAGGAGTGACTTATAAGCCCTTAAATTAACTTAACATATATCATATAGTGATAAGTAATAACTAATAATACAAACAGATTGTAGATTTTTCATTTTTATAAATGATAAGAAAAAAGAACAATATGATTTTTAAAAGATAGTTACTTAATTTTATGTTTAATGACTTGTATGGAAACTCTTTTGCATAATTATTTACGATTTTTGTCATATTTCTTGTATACCTAATTAAATTGTAAGACCGACTGATAGTTAATATATTTTTTACATGATTTTAATAAACTATAATTTTTTAACATTAAAATAATATTTTTATGTTTAACGTAATAGCTAACTAAAGTATTGTACCTACCTACAAAAAAGTTAAAATGTGTTAAGAAATATCGATTTTACTTTATTATATTATACCTACCTATTGTATTTATTGGCTTTCTTATAAAACTTTATGGGAAAATTGTACAATAGTTATGTTTTTAAATTTATCAATAGCAATTGCATGATGGGAGTTTAATAGGTACCAATCAATAGTGTCTTAAATTTTTAGCTATAGATGAAAATTACTTTTAAATAAACTTCAACAAATCCCTTAAAAACTTTTTTACAATGAAAAAACTAAAACGTATTAAATTGATTAAGTGTGGTAATTTTCGTTTATATTGGTTATGTCATCAACAGATAAAAAAAAAATAAGTTTGACTCTCATATAAATCAGTAGATAGATATCAGACTGAACCAATACAAATTCAAAAATTTAATTATTGTTGATTTTTTGGGCGTATAAGGAAACGTCATACTACGTGTACATATATGAAAATTGCCAGCGGCATAATTTGATTTTATTGTGGTGTTGAAGTGAATTTAATTGCAATAACTCGGCTTCCGAGAATTTTTTTTTTCAACGAGAATATAATATAACCAATGATTTAAGGAAGTTCTATCTATTCGTCAAAGATTTTTAAAATTTATTTTTTCCACGTCTGTTAATTGTCTATTAAAACATTTAAAACGTCATCAAATTAACCTTGAAATCAAGACTAAAAAAATATTTAGCTACAAAAAAGGGTGGTTTATTAATATAATAATTTAATACATGTTTTACTCGGAAATGTACTAAGTATACTTTATAGACCAATCAAAATACGTATTAATCATTTGAATTATGCTTTTTATTAGTACATAATTATATAGTTATAATTTGTATTATTAAGCTATAAAATAAATATGAAAACCGGTTTGGAATTAACTTTCGAAATTCGAAGAAATAAGTAATATCTATTATACCTAATATATTTCTGATTTAAAATTCAAATGTCCTAACATACAACAATATTTATGTACCTTTTCAGACGTCGTCATCTTTGATGCTGTTGAATGCAAGTAAATAATAGTAGTTATTCGCATATTTCCTGCGTTGATTTACAGGATTCGATAAAATACGTTTTAAACGCAATCGTGTTCTGTTTACTGTGTAGGTACCTAACACATCGATATGTACCTACACGCGTATTGTTATACCTTATAATGCTGATCAATAATATTGTTTTACTAATGGTCGGTTTTTTTCAAATTCCCACGTTGTCTGATCGATACCTGCAGAATTCCAACGTACCTACTCTAATACTCGTGTAACGTATCGCGTGTAAAAACTGTAACGGTGGCGGAAACATAATGCGTGTATAAAATACAGTTTGGTTACCGATAGTTCCGTTTCGTATGGTATGTAATAATATCGCACCGGTTCTTCTGCCGGCGTCAAAATAATAGGAAATTGACGTAGTTTCGGGTGATGTGAACGCGCGTCCGAGACGGCGTGCGTCGTGCATTTGATGTACAGTTAAGATAAACATTCAAACAAATAAATAATCGAATTGAGTTCATACTTAAAAAAAAAGTATATCAGTGTATGTATTATATTATTATGTTGTTATATTACCCGTAGCTCGTAATAGTATTATGCACGTGGAAGTGAGAAACGATTCAACAGGACTCGGCAGAAACTGCAGTTTGTCTTGTTTAAAAACTTCGCAACGTTAATATATTCATGTATGCGATGACCATAACCACGGTCTAGTGTTGTGAAGATACATTCATAAGAGTTTCCGGTACGGTAAGTCGACATCGGTCATGGTTCGGTTGTGCAACTCTGCACTGGCGCGTAATTGGCGTGGTTGCCAACGAACGCGACAAGATTTATCTTGTGGTCCGCCACTGGGTATTCAAAATACATCTCATATGACCATATAGAATATATATATTTGTATAATTATATTATTGTGCATGTGTGTTTATTTTACACTCTTTTTATTCCCGGGGGAGAAGTTGGGTGGATATATTACATGACGAAACTGGATAAGAACGTTGAGCAGCTAACTATATATATAATATATTAGTGCAAGTATGAAATTGTCGTTTTAATAGCGGTATCGTATTATTTTGGTGAAGTGTACACTTGAGTAACATCTATTTACATAATATAAAATATAATATAATTTGCTAAATACTAAAAATAATTGTTTTTTTCCGTAGGTGTAATATTTACTTTTAATTTAAATATATATTTTTTTTTAATTTAAAAATTAGACTACGTAAAAAAATTATTAAAAATTATGTTGATTGTTTTGTTAGTTTCCAGGAGCAGGAAAAATAATAATTTTCCACCATCACAATATTATTATATTATATAGGTACTCGTAATTTATAATACTTTTGACGCAAAGTTGAGTGCGGACAGCGGTGACAAGAAATTAATATATTTATTATTTTTTTTTTAATACCTAATAAAGATTAAAAATAAAATATATTTTTATAAGTGCTTGCAGTACGGACCTGCGCGGCAGAGGTTCACGAAAAACGGTATACAATAGTGAAGTTCGTCGGACGGCAGGGAGGAGCAGGTGATCAACAGTTGAGAGGTATCGGCGGACTGCAGATGCTGTGCGCACCGACCGAGAGAATTTCACGGGTCAGCTGGTGCGTTCGACGACATCGTTTGCCACCGGTTCCGTAGTATGACCTTTGATTATCGCGCACGCAGCGTGCAGCCCGTGGCGTCACAGTCTACGAAGCGTTTGTTGAGCACACGAAACCCCTCCCCCCCCCGTACGTATATAATAATAATTAATAATATGTACATAACAAAGTATCACAGATAGTAATTATGTACCTGTCGATTGATCTGTACAGATACACACTATTTCACAGTTATCCAATACTATTTGGGGAAGGGGTGGCTCATATTTTTAACGTTCATATAATATTCTCTAACCACGTTTATTGTAATACAATCAATCCAATAACGATTTATTATAGGTATTTTTATGGGTTATTGATTTGTTTGTTTTTTTACAATTATAATATAGACTATAGCTTAGTTATTGAACTGTTATAGACTTAACTAACTCAACAGCTTATCAATAATTATAAAAACAGTTATTAAACAGAAAGAACAATATTAGAAGGGATTGCCCCTTCTCAATCCACTACCTCTATATTTCCTTTTGTATGAACTATGGATACTTTAAAGATATACGAAGCGATATATTTTATTCATTTATTGTACCTATATTTTATTGACTCTATCGGTGCTAATGGATTGGTTAATAACCAAATAATTGCGACGTGGTTTTCGTTTTAGCATAACACTTTTCTTTACTTTTTACTTTAAATATGTATATAATAATAATATTACAACTTAAATAATAATACAAACAAACGTTGGTATCTGTCATCTGAATGTCGAACTCCGCCGATTGCTGCGAAGAACTACTATCGGTTTTTCCAAGAGAGTATTCGTTTTTTACGAAAAAATAATTTAATCATTATTTGTTTAACTGTTTCGCGTGGGTATTATTGAAAAACATTACAACTTATTATAACTTTCTAAAATGAATAATCTGAAATCATATCATATAAAATTTTATAGCTGTGGGTTTGATGTTTAATGGTTATATTGGCGAAGCACGACTGACGGATTTTCTTCTAAAACGTTGTTTGTAATTATTGAAATGTGTTGTAGAATTAGTTACTATAAATTCTAAATAGTCCAGTAACATTTAAAATGCATGACCTAAATAAGTTGACAAGCTTGCCAATATTCGCCATTGAGTCACTCGTGAAAAAAACACTTGATTAGCATCCAATTCCAAGAGTGTTTGAGTATTTTTTTTCTTTTTAGTAAATCTATGTAGGTAGTCGTAATACGTATCTTATATCTTAGTTAATTTATATATAAAATCGATTTAAATTTTATTTCAATACGCACCGTTCTCATTTATATACTGTCAAATATCTATCGACGATTGATGATTAAACGAGAAATTATGAAAACTAGCTATAACTCTACTGAAGAGTAAATGGGATACGTACGGTGCATTATATTATAATATACCCCTCTGTTATCAGTTTGGCACGCTGCAGTACAATAAGCTAATTTCCCGAATCTATTCAATACAACAATATATTATTATGGTATATAGTTTGAATTCGAGACGAGAATATGTTCGAGAATAGTTTCTCAAAATGATGGTAAAATATTAATATTCCAAATACAAGTCCCGTTGTACATCACATTATAAGGAAATAATGCTGAGTGTTATTTTAGTTTTTGCTAAAGAAATGAATAATACACATACGTCATATCTGCGTAACATGCACATTTCTTCTATAGATTATATTAAATAATAGTTTGAAAATCTGAAATCAATAAATATCTACCTATTCATTTTTAAGTCAATTTTTATTTGTATTTTTGGTTTTTACTTATTTATTTATAAAAACGATTTAGAATTGTCTAAGTTAAAACTAAGTATATAAAAAAATATATATTTAGATCGATAAGCATACTAATTAACACATATTATAACCGGTTAAAAACGATAATTGGTGTCAACCAATTACCTCGTCGGATACTCGGATCTCAGTATATTTTACTCAAAAAAATAAACTCTCGAATATTCGACGCTTTATTATGTTATACCTGTAATTATTATCATAAATTATAATCACGTAGGTTGTAAACTGTTGGAGGCGTGCGACTATACGACGCGCTGTGGGTCGGTTTCCACCAAAACGGAAACCGATAATAATCCGCTAAATGCGAATTTCGGAGGTGACCGGACCTGTATAATATTACGTTGGTATATTTATACTATTCAACAAGCGCTCTATATTAATCTTGAAATGACAATATAATTATTGTAGTTATTTGAATCAGGTACATATACTATTATTAACATTGCAGTACAATACAATTAATATACCTACCCACATAATACGAGTAGATCCAAACAGTTGATACTTGAAAGTGAATTATGGCTGAAATCGATTTGGTTGTACTAAAAAAAATATTAATTTTATTCATCACAATAATACCCTTGTATCATACTACTGCAACTATTTAGCGATTCTGCCGTGATTATGCCCTTTAGCATATTATAATGAGAAAATGGTTTATTATATTTTATACTTTATAATATTATTATGTTAATAGATTTTCAAGTGAAATCGACCTTTTTAGTTTTTGGAACCCAGCCACGAAATCGTCATTACTCTATGTCTCTATTCGCGTACATTAGCTGTACCTACAACAGACATTCAGTCCAAGTTTGAGGACACGTCCAATAACATTATTTATTCCTATATACAAATGGAATTTTAACAAAAAAAAATGGTTGATAGTTTGAACGTCTGGTTGTCTTAATGAAATATTTTACGCAAACGTGAAATCAGAAAATTTTTAAACGGATTTATTCAGGGTGGTGGAAATAATCTTACATCGTCTATGCACACGTACCTATAATATTGTAATACGTGATCTATTGTGAAATATTGTCGTTATTATAGATTTAATTTTTTTTAGCATTTTTTTAGTGCACTTTTACGGCGGTCCACGGCTTAACGGAAAATATGTGGACGGGATTATTTACAAGGCGATATAATAATAGTTCGTGTTTACAGCAAGTGGCTGCCGCGGGTTAACGGGTTTGCATTTTGTGTAGTCCTATAATACACTAGTATTATGTATATTTACGTATAATATAGTAACACTGCCGATGCTCGACCGCGACGAGATGACGATACGCGCGTGGCATTCCATCATCGATGACTATAATAATGCCTACGTCGATTTGTTGGCCTGTATAATTTTTACTCCGTGTCGCGATCTACATTTATAGTCAATAGGTATGTAGAATAATAATATTATGATAATTCTTCACACAACAGTTTTATGTATTTATCCTCCCCCTCCTCATCATCACCACGACGAGTTATAGTAGTTATACTATATACTTAACCTATATATTTTATTATAAAGGTTATATGTATAGTTTATGATCGGTTTGTTCTTAACATTTTTTTTTAATAATATGATGAAACAACCTGCACACTTGTTGCGACCCACAGTCATCACCCTTTTACTCATTCATACACAAAACCGTATACAAAAATTAACTACTCTAAATCTATTAAATCTATTAGGTTTAATTAAAGAGCTAAAAGAGTGCAAGTGACGGATTTAAATAAACATTTGATAACGACGTGTAGTCGATATGGAACATTTAATATTTATGTTACAATTATAATATCGTCGGTTTTGTGGACGTGCGCCCGAAAACAATAGCATTGCTATAATTATTCAATCGTTTGTTATTGTTATTGTTACCGTTCTTTAGTGTACGCACCACCATTGGAGTTTTTATTAAAATTTTAACCGTTTACAAACAATACATTTTCACGATAAAAAACATGATTTATAAATACGTAATATTATATTGCTTATGCATGCGATTCGACTAAATGCGCAAATCATAAATCCGTCGAAAACCACCAGCTGCATATTTTATCCTGTATAATATCATAATATATGAATAAATATATTAATTTTATTGTCCTCGTCGTCAGAGAGTCGATCATAAAAAAACTCGTTTAATATTATGTTCATTATTTATTTATTATATATATATATATATTAAGATGAAATGATCGCGATTATTTTTCATCGCCACAAATTTGTTTTATTACACCCGTTGGTCAGATTTCGTTGGCTTGTCGTGTCACTGGTAAAAGCGATAATTATTGTAGGTATGGACAATCCAGGTTATTTTACAGTTGTTTATAATGTTTTCGCATCAAATCGCAGTGTAGAGGAGTGCCCATTTCCTGCAGGCACAGTGGCATAGGTTCGCATGGGTTAAAATAAAAATCCAAATCGAGTGATTTGATTAAAATTTGTTATTTGGACGAAATTACGTAAAACGACAAAATCCATGCCACCCCACCGTTTATGTGGACACCCGCTGTGTCGCGTCATGGCGGGAGGTCTTGAGCTAAAATCGTGTGAGTGTGCAAGCGTGTCTTTAAGCGCGTGCGTGTGATCGATGATTTACTACGATGATTTCCGACGAGTCCCGTATGGAGTATCCACGAATCATCGCCGGTCACACGAGTGCGTAATAATAATAACATAGTAGGACGCCACAACGTCTCCATTTGACGGCGCGTCTATATATCGATTTAGATCGATGGCCGTGTAATAAACACACGCTGATTGAAACGATCTTCTCGAAAAGCGTGGTTTTTTTTTTTTTTTTTTAAGCAACGATCGGTATAATAACAATAACGAAATACCGGTGTCGACTGACATGTACCTATTTAGATAGAGAGTTACCAGATATATATGATTGTTTGTCGACGGGCAGCTGCTGGTGCGTTCGTAGTAGCTATAATGTCGTCGTCGTCGTATAATTGCTGAATCCAATCGCTCACCACCGACCTCGCGGCATAGTGTGCAGCGATGAGTACCGTTAAACGGTGACGTTACTAAAAATCGCGCTCAAACAGCCGTTTTTTGTTTAATTTTGTTTTGTGTTTATTTGTTGGTTTTTTTCCTTCATATTATTATTATTATTATTGTTGTTGTTATTATTATTGACAGACAGTGTGTACCTATTGAGTATTGCGTTTTTTGAGAGACAGATCGATGACTTCGGCGGAAAAGCAGAGTTCTATACAGAGCCCGAGCGCGTGTAAAACGATTATCCGCCGCCGCCGCCGCACCGCAGAGACACCGGTCGGTCTCAATCCACTGCGGGCGCAGTCATATATAATAGGTATAGATGCCTACCTTACAGCGTAATAATTATCCACAGTCATTAAAATAATATTATCGTTGTTACAGTAAGACCGTCGCGTGTGTCGGGTCTTACTAAATACAGCGGCGTGATGTATAAGAACGCGTGTATATCGTCTGTGCGTATACGGAAAATCCGTTAATAAGAGCAATCGATCGACTTGTGGATTATTATATAAATATATATTATTATGTATGATAATATGTTACGCGTGTACACGTGCAACGCACCCGGAAATGAGAGAAAACGATAAAATAATGATAATAATTATTGTTTTTGTTGTAATAGGTTAACGTCTATTCTCTACTTCCTCTCGTCTCGAGCTTGTCGTCAAGAAATATGAGATTTGTACTAGCCCATAAACATTATTAAATTTATATAATAGGTACTTAGTGTACTGCAACAGCGGAACATTGATCGATTTTATGATAGCAGTGGTAGTTTTTAATTATTATGATCTTAAATCAATTTGACGAAATAATTTACTTAAAAAATATTTTTTCCATAAAAAAACTCGTTTTTCATTCGTATCTCTGCACTCTATACCAAACGCACTCCTCCTCTCACAGTCTTTCTTTTTATCTCACTCTCTCTCGCCTACACACATGATAGCTTTCTTTTTATCTGTTTATAATATTCAATAATCGTGTACACGTACATTATAATATTTATCACAATTCTACAAAATTGAAAACATTTACACTTTTACAGTACGATTACGTACACGGACCCGGTTGGCGTTACGCGTACATCCTACACAGTAGACGATGATATTTGAATTCACTGAGCGTTTTATCGACGATCATTTGTACGTATATATATTATATTATATATGTGTGTGTGTGTGTGTGTGTGTGTGTGTGTGTGTGTGTGTAAGTACACTCCTTCTGAATCAGTCACATGGCAATTGGGATCTCGTTACGCATCAGCACACAACCATATACCTATAGTATACCGTATAGTCGATTTGCTTGTTGAAAAACACATGGGACGGAAAATTCCCGTTTATCGTGCGTTTTCCGACGTAATTTTCAAAGACCTGTGTCCACTCATCGAGCATGCCGTTACTATTTGTTCTTCAGATGGAATATGTCAACATTCGAACCACCGTACATAATGCTCGCATAGTGAAATCCGAATATACATTATATGTACATATTTTTATATGCGAGGAAAACGCGTTTCGATGACCGCGGGAAAAAATGTGAAATAAAAACTTCTCTAATGTCAAGCATGATGAAAAATAATAAATAAAGAATAATAATAAAACACACAATAATTTTTTTTGGAAAATCGTGGTTTGTTGCGTGCATTGTATTAATATATATGGTCTATATATGTGTGCACATTTAGAGTTACACGTATAAAATAATCGTATCATATTAACTATAGTAAATAACTAAAATTTACATTTATATAGGTACCTATAATAGGTACAGGTCGATAGCTGAACTTGGAAATAATTTAGAAGATACAAGGAATTAAAAATTTTTTTTTCTTAAATTTATGGAACAAAGCATATACCTACACTGATAATCATAGAAAAAAGTAAAATAGTATGTAATTAAACGTTATAAGATTCACTTTGTTTTCTAAGTTTTTTTCTGGTATCAGTATACACTTTACTCATATAATATATGCAATGTGCATTGTGCAATGTGCATGTAATACATATACTATAATAATTGCCGCGTTCGAATTTAACACGACGGAATTTTTGTTCAAACAAATCGCACACACTCGGCCGTAATCACTCGAGCTTACGCACGCATATAAATGGGCCTATTCCTATAACTTTTCGGTGAACGTTGTGGAAATGCCGGATGTCTCGAAGTAGGTCCCGAATTCCGATAACCGGTTGGTGGAGAGAAATCAAAGCCTTCCGGCAGCATCGCCGACGATGCCGCTGCTGCCGCCGCCGCCGCCAATAATTTATCACGTGCCCGACGCGGTGGACGTTGATCGATGCCCACAAAAAGGGCTATTTATGTATTATTATCATCGTCTGCTCGTCTACGTGGTAGCCCGACAAAAGTCAAAACAAAAAAAAAAAAAAAAAACCGCACCGACTCGTCTTCACAACGGGTCAGTGTTTGTTTGTCATATATGCACCGCGGCCTATCCCAATATATTACCACCGCGATATTGTACAGATCAGATGGTACGGTATATTAGGCACGTCCACCGTTATAATAATAATATATTACAAACAGTTTATTTATATAGGTATACATATATATAGCTTCGGTCACGACCATTGCAAAATACGCGGAGGAAAACGACTGGCAAAAAAAACGGAAACCGTTTGGCCGAAAAGAAAAAAAATCGTTTGGAAAGTCGCATGAAAAATTGGCCATTCGTTTTTGTCTACTAATCGATACAACATAGTACGAAGGTAAATTATGTTTTCATCGTCTGAGTATAACAGTGCAAAGTTGCACTAGCGTTGACGGATGTTTAGACGTGACGCGTAGAGGATATAAAGTATCCTATATTTCATATAGGATAAGTTATAACAGCAGTTTTTAAAAGAGATTGTTCACGATGGTCTTACGTGTAAACACTCCAAGTAAAACAAACCATATGCATTATTATTATTGTTTTTGATAACAGCAGGTCCGAATGGGTGTGGAGCCGAACACTCGTTTCTATATCTATGTTCTATCCATTGTGTGGATTGGTATCACGAATTATTATTTTTCAATCATATTAAAATAATTATAATTTTATTAATCGATGCAAATTAAAACGCACTTTCAATACAATCGGCTGCAGATTGTAATAGTCTACACGCATATTGTAGTTATATGGTACATATTACAATGTAATATACCTACCTATATATATGTCGAAGGTCGAACTCTTGTCGATAACAATCGTAACGATGTTATTAAAGTAGACTTAGTCAGTAAGTTGGTCTTCGATTTTGCCTATATAATATGTATGTGTGTGTATATATATGTATATATTAATTTGTTACCATATAGATAAGCCTCAGGGCGCACCCTATGATACCATATAACTTATGAACATTGAACAGTCATACACGATTAATTGCAGGATTCCGGTGTGCAGGCGTGTTCTCTTTGTGTATACATATCGCCGACGAATTTCACTGGGCTCAAAACTTGTAACGGTTTTATGATCTTTATATATTATATTGTGATTTTTTTTTCTTTCGGACAATAATATTAAAAATAATATTAGACATAAATAAAATCAACGTATTTCGAAATACTTAAATACCGGAAAAGGTTTGTGAATAATTATTACAAGGTTTAACAAATAACACAGATACCTACTTAGAAAGTAGATGTAACATAACTTGTAATTTATAAGTTAGTGTGCTTAACCAATCAATCGTCACTATCAGCGTAAAAAGTTAGAGTAAATAAATCAACTTGGTTTTCCAAAGTCTACTATGACCCACCTGAAGTTGTTCTAGCCCATTAAATACCATATTTGTATGGTGTCTTCCGTTATAGATGAAATTGATCTGTAGCTGGAATTTGTAGAGACTTCAATATCTTCCTAAGTCTATTCGTGCCTATTTATGAAATATTTTAATACACTCAAGGTGACTGATATATGAATACGGTTGGTTGAGGGTTTTGATACATCTTCTAAAAAAGTTATACGAAAACGTTTTTAATCTATATTGGTTATGATTTATACCCCCTACAATTATTATCCTTGTATGATAGTTTTTTATCTCTCACAAGTCCACGGTATGGTATACAATATACATTCAATAATCAACATAATAAAATAGTAAATTCAAATGATTCTGCTAGCAATATTATCGTATATATCAACTTTCTTTAATTTAGTCTAAATATAGATAGTGCTTCGAAACAGATTTTGTTGTAAATATTTATGTAGTTAATGGTAATTCTCCATGAACACTTGCACCACCCGTGGGAACTATGTAAATAGTCGGTATATTAATTGTGGACATGCTGTGTAGTGTGTATCTCGTGTATGCGATCGGTAAAAACTCAACATTTCGTTAAACTATAACCACGACTATCACCGCTTTTTAATTTATTATGTACACGTTGAACTCTTTATTTATATTTACATGTTATATTTTTTAAGGTGTTCACAATTTTTATCGTTAAAAATCTATTCATTTCGATTCCGTGCAGGTTATGAAAATGCGTTAATTTTAAAGTACCTCTTTATTTATTTACGTGGAAATACAAAAATATATGAAGATGTATTCAAAAAACGTTAATTGCCGTTATTACATTTGTTAATAGTCAAAGATATTTTATGGACAGTTTAGGGATAATTACATATATATTATTATAATAAAGTCGTGTACTGTAGATAATTATTATACTTGTCGGTGATTATGAATTAGCTTCCTCTGTGGGTATTGACGTCAATAATATTTTAATTCACAAAACTTTCATTTATCTAGAGAAAACTACCTACCCTGAGGAAGTCATATTAATAATATAAAATTAAGCCATCGGTGGTACTTCGCGGTACCCTAACTATTTATACACTAGAAATAACCTACGGAATATCTTTATAATATATTAATATAGTAACATATGAATAAGTATACAAAGCCAATATTTATATTATTATTATATATTTTTATGTATAGTGGAAACGCGGTATTGTAGTGTACAGACAAACCGGTCTGGTAGTTAAAAACAGTCCTACATTAACGTTGGCTTGAAAAATGCACAAAAATAAAATAAAAAACTCACCGTTGTCATTTCAAATTTTACGTCGTTTTGATAACGGTATAATATGTTAATGATGTATACGTATACCATAGATGTTATTACGTTCAATTACTGCAACAGGATGATTTCAGTACGCCTAATTGTACATGTTTTTAAAATAATTTCTCATATTCGAAAAAATCACTAGTAGTTAATGTATTAGTAGTTATATGACTCGAATTAATATCATGATAGCGCGTATATTGTCGGAGTGAATGATGGAGTCGTGATTTTCGAAAAAATGTCCTTTTTGGACGACTCATTTCGAGGACAATGCCGAAAATATGATTCACGAGCCCTGCTGACTTCGCCAAATTGACCTAATAAATCTGATTGATTTATGCAAACATCGAATTTAAATACATAATTTTGAGCACCTGCGCAAGTTGAATAACAACAATATAATTGCCAATGCTTTGCGATTCCGGAAATGTTTCTGGCGTGTACCTTCTGGACATAGTTATTTATATTATTAAAATGATGCGTACATATAATTATATATGTGTGTATGTGTGTTTCAACTATCTATTTTCAGTAAATCAAACCTATTGACAAATCGTAAATATAGAAATAAAAAAAGGTTTTCAAACTGTAGTCTATAGTATAAATAGTATAATACACAATAGTATTTTACCTAATGTTAATTTATAGTTACATACTTGAAATATTTTCAAAATCAAATTAGTTCACTCTCTCTGGACTTTATATACCTAGAAGTATTATTATATTTTATAGATTTAGTTAATATATATATTAAAATTTTAAAATTTATTAACTTAAAATAATTAACGAGAACATGTGTGTGTATATGTAAACTTGAAATTAAACAATTTTAGACTATACCTATGTGTTTTAGTATTCGGCAAAGAGTCGTATTATGTGGTATTATGCCGTGATTGTCTTATATACTAATACAAAATAAATTATGTTAAATATTGTCGTAGCTCATAGATATAGGTAGTAGTGAAAGCGAATATTATTATCGTGTATCAACGTGATAATACGCTCCGTTTTTGCATCTTTAGGTGTTTAAGACGCGAGTAAAAGTCATCGTCGCAAAATTTAGTATGCAATATTATAATTAACCCGTTCTCGTAAAATTCGAACCCATCTACTGCTATTATAATATAACACTATAATTCGCGAAAGTGGTAGGTCCTCACCGTGTCCTGTCGGTCGTGGTTATGTTGTATACATGCACTCACGCGACTATATATTATTAGTTGAAAATGTTTTATGATGACTTTGTAGTCTCTCGGTTTGCTCATTCGATTTCGTCAATCATCCTCCACCTCACATTTATCTTTATAATGTACTATATTATTATTATTATTATTATCATCGAATTTATAATATTACGATATTTTCTGTAAACTCGGTTAGTTTTTTTCCCGCCAAATTCAAGCGTGCTCTCGGTTCAACCGAACTCTGTTTTTATACATTATACATTACTTATAATGATATTATAATATAATATTAGTTTAGTTAGTTGTTTTATGCTTATTTTTTTTCTATCAATTCGTTATAGATAAAACTATTAAAACTATATATACACAAAACGAACAGTTTGTAGTGAAAAAGAAAACGAAAGAAAAAATAACAACGCGGTGTCAGGTCAAAAGTATACAGTACCCTAACCTGCTACCTACAATTTATAATGTTATATACGTATATATTTTTTAAAAATTGTTTTTTTTTATTGAAAAATTACAGTCCAGATAGTGTTTAGTATAACTATTCTGAACAGGTATTGTGGTAATAACGGAACATAACTATTATTATTAATTGCGCCACTTACGCTATTCGTTGAACTATAAACATTTTATTGTACACTAACTATTACAAAAAAAAAAAAACCTTAATTTATTCTTACTGATGAAAGTTTTTATCCAAATTTTTAATAACTTTTAAGAATTTACAATTATAAGTAATAATAGAATCATTTTATATACTATACATAATAATATGTTCTATTCGTCTAAATTATTTCGTTTTCATTTTCGCGATATATTTTCATATTTTCATAAACGAGTATTATATAATACGCTTTAAGACCCTCATAACCTTATCAATGTAATACGTATAGGTACTGGTCGGTATTAATATGTGATGCCTTCACATGTAGTGTATATTATATAATATGGTTATTAATTTATGGAGCGTTATTCCTATAGTATTTTACATTAATTCTCAAAAGGTTTTGTTGAGATATTTAAATCTTTTGGAAGAAAGACTGGGTTGTCGATGAATAATGTTAGCATATTTATTATTATTTTTGTTATAAAACATCGACCCAAGTACAAAGCATAAATATGATTATCCTAAAATATTGTACCGCATTACAAAAAAGCAAAATTTGAAACAATGCAATGCTAATTTTTTAATCTCATACCATCACCTAACTTTTTAACATTTTTTTTATTATTTTTTTTCCGCAAGTAAAAACAAATATATTACAGTAGGCCGTTGTTTGCTAGTGTTATTCATTTTCATTATGTCTATAGTTCAAGTAATAATAATAATAATAATAATTGTTCACATAAACACTTCGTATTAACACGCGATGGGTTATGTCTTATTAAACTGCACGCACATATTATCACAGGAACGGAAAAAAAAATATTATGGTCGTTTCTGGTCGCGTTATTCTGTTTACCTAATCTTGCTACTGTCTTCCGTGTAAACGCCTTTCAATCGTTTTCCGGATGGTGTTCGAAAATCCGACGTTGCAACAGTGTATTATTATTGTATTTATATATAATATTTATGAGCAACGTAGATACAGTAATAGTATGGGCATCGGGAATAATTATAATATATTATTAACATGATGGATACGAATTAAGAATATATTATGATAATAAAATAGAATAAAACGAATTTCGCGTACGGTTGCCGACGGTGTACAATTGTAGACTATATAACTGGTTTCATTCGGCTTATTATATTCTGCCTGCCGCAACAATATTAATGCGATGCGTGTACGGTGTACAACTTTACTGTGCGTATATAATATATTATAGACATGTGCGAGTTGCTTGCCGAATGGTGAAATGGCGAATAAACAAATAAACAAACAAACAAATAAACAGACAAATAGACGGGGAAAATAACCGTTACCGGCGACACCTTGACCCATAAGAATAAAATGTAAAACGCTTCCTCTGTAGTACATCACACGACGTGTTTAATTGACGTAAAAACATACATACACACACAGACGTGCGCGGTGTTTTTATGAGATTGGTTTCTGTTCGCACGAGCAACGGAAGTGAAAAATGCAATTTGAGTTTTATAACTTTTCGCGAGCGAACCAGTTCAAGTGCAGTACTACAGGTCCCCCTCTCCTCAAACACTTATTACTCTGTAACTCACGTGTTACATTCGAAAAAATTTCGTTAACGACAATCGCGGACATATCGCCATTATCGTGTATTATGGGCAGTGTTGGTGGAAACTAAACTATAAATTACATGTTACAATTATTAATGTAATATAGTCAGTATTATATTGCCAGATAAAAATCGAATATGAAAAATTAAAAAGTATCTTGATAATTTATAAAGGTATTTTTATCTATATAATATAGATAAAAAAATAAACATAAATAGTGCAGAGATACTACCGATGTGAGACTGCAAATCGAAGAAGTGCACATATCGATGAAACGCTGTATAAAGTTCAGCGGACCTTTCGGGCAGTAGTTACTGAGATATTAAATATAACTAAAGTGCAATATTGTATCAATTATATTTGTGAAAAATAATGTCCTACAGCATTAAAAAAATGCTTAGCGTACAGCCTAGCTGGTTATAATAATAATTTATGTGTTAAGTATACAGTAATGAGATGCTTCGTAGAATATGCGAATCCAAATTTTTTCTAAAGAATTTATTATTTATGGACTAAGGCGACGTTAAATTATAAATTTCACTTTTCGATATCTCTGCGACTCACCGTGTTAACAATTATTATAATATTGTCCACCGACGCGTATCACGTGATATTATTATTACCTATTATAGGCACGGTCGTACGAAGCTCCATCGCAATGATATCGCGTACCCGGATCTGGCTGACAGCTTTTTTCTTTATTAACCCTTTGGGTGATCGGCGACGGCCGAGCAGGTTTCACTTTCGTATCGGGATACAATAATAATAATATCTGTATATAATACGTCTAATACGATAATAACGCGATACCGGTTTGAAATTCGCGTATAACAGAAACGGACGCTGACAGCGGAGAAACAAACGAGACGCGGCGCGCACGTAATAAACGTGTGGTATGAACATGTACATATTTTGATACACGTGTGGGATATATTATTATAAGGCGTACACATATATATATAGGAAGACGGACCCCATTAAAATTTATAATATTATTATAATGTACCTACGTTTCGATCATAACGCACGGCGGCCGAAAGTATAGAGTACCTACCTATAATAGTGATTAATAATATTACATCCCGTACGGTTCGTGAGGAGGGGTGGTCTATAATAGTCAAGAAATCGTGGGCGAAAGTGCGCTTTTATAAACGACATTGCAGCACGCGGACGAGCAGAGGAAAAGATCGTCATCATCATTATCATTATACGATTTGAGGCTGTCAGCTGAGTATAATAATAACATTATACAGCTGTGTTAGGTTAGCCTAACCTACTCGAGAGGAGCATCGTCTCAGTGGCGGCGAACGTTTTCCGCGGCGCACTGTCTATATAATCGACTACCGCACCAACCAGGGGGTTGACGAATTTCATAATATCAATACAGTGCTCGGTCGATCGAGTCGTTTGGCTGCTCACGCACACGACGGAAGGACAGAAGATTATTGTTAATATCTATAATTTAAAAAAACACGACGCACTGCGGTTAGCGTAGGTATACGAATCCGATTCGCGAGACACAGATAATTATTCCGCCGTATTCGGTCCCGACAATATTCAGATAATTTTTTTTCCACAATTTTATTATTTTATCAATATAATATAATTGCTGAATCCGGACGGTCGTGCCCGACTATATCATACGGTCGTCGGCTATAATATATACAGCAGTGACGAGCTCGCACGATCAACTCCCATCATCGCCTGGGCAGTTGACGTCGATTTCGTATGGTCGTACTGCGACGTGGAAAATCGACACGATGGCTTTTATTTTTGGAATTGCGTTTCCAAACCACGACCGTTGCACCGTACAAGTCGGCGAATTTGGTCTGACACCGTACACAATACATAATACACTATTATTGTCATTACAAAATTGTAACATACTAATTTAATATAGGTAATACCTTAAATACCTACGTAATACGTATATAATATATATATACACGCCCCCGTGGTCGAGTACTATACATACGTGTATTTACATATAACGAATCAATTTCCAGCGGTCCGCTGAACCCGATAATGAGCGACGAGGTTATACGACGTATTATTACATTATCTATTCATAATAATAACATATTTTATATTATTTCGCGGAGCGTGTGACACGTATATCGTCCGAATCGACTCGTCTGCAACAACAGTACAGCTGAGATCGCACGGCGTTGCCCATGACAAATTAAATAATACCAGTAGATTTACTCTGTCTTAAGCTACATGTAATATTTTAAATAGTCATTTGAGTGGTTTTGACAAAGTTAAAAATTCTTTCTTAATGTGTCTCTAAATTATAAAACGAAACTACTGTCCAAATTTCATATTCATAATTTCAGTGGTTCCGGCTGGGCAATAAAAAAATCAAATAGGTAGTCAATCAATCAGTTAGGTTATGCTATTTTATGGATATACTCGTAGGTAATGTCAGGTATTATAGTAATCGTAAATCGTGTTGAATTATTCGATTCGATGTGATGTATAATATGCAGTCAAAGAGCATCGTATAATTACTGTAAGCTATTAGACATTTAGATCTAAAATGTATAGATACACGTACACGAATTGCACTGAGTGTGTAATTTGTACCACATTAACTCAAGACGAAGAGAAAATCTAAATAGCGGTTTGCGTAGGTATATTGTTAAGTTGTGTAAAGTGTGTACCTCTGGTATTCTACTTCACCCACTCGCTTATGACATAATTAATAATTAAATATAATTTTTTGCAAACTAGAATAAACTTAATAATCGATAAGTCATTTAAACGGGTGATTAAAAGCAATGTATAATGTATTTATACACTGATGTAAAAAATAAACAATGTGAACATATTTTATTTACGAGGTGGACATTTTTAAACAAACGTATTCAACAATACTCGCAGGTAGGTACCATTATATAAATAAGTAATAACAATAATCAATATATTATATTAGGTAATAATTATGTATAATAATGATAACCAATAATACAATTACTCCTACATAGAAGTTAACTAAAGCCTGTAACTACGCATAATAAGGCTTATTTAAATATATTTTTTTATTTTATCATAAATGTATTTAAAACGTTTAATCCTTGGATATCATTTTATATGATTATTATGCTTTGTTACTGTATTGTTTGTTAAAATTTACGACGAGTAAAACTTTTTTTATATATATATATATATATTATCCTAACAACAATCATAAACACGGCACGAATAACTGGGTTTAGCAAGAAGTATATAACAACATTAAATATCACAACACTGATATCTAAATTATTGTAGGTATACGTAGACTGCATCCCTTATTCTATACTCAAACGTGTCCGGGACTAGATTAGAAATCATTTCGACCGGAATGGAAATAATAACCAGTTGTGGCCGGCAGCCCTTATATATATATATATATAAACGTATCCTATGTATTATAAACATTCATTATAATATACAGGTAGGTACGCGCCGGGATCGACACGAAACATTATCATGGGTGGGACTTTCTCTGTGTATATAGTCACTCTTGCTTTCGTTACGATCGCGGTAGAAAGTTCTAAATGCGCTACCGACCCGACCCGACACACACACATACGCTTGAATAAATAGTATATTTATAGCCGTATAAGCTGCGACTGGGCGCGCGGAATTCAATCACACGTTTCGAACTTGACCTTATGACCGCAGAGGCGCTTGGCTTGTAATAGAGTTTATGTTTGTATATAACGCATAACTTGTGTTGTATTGTTTGCACGATGGCCAATAAATCGACGTAAAAAAAAATATGCATAATAATATAACAAGTGCCCGTGTGCGTGTATTTGAGTATTGGTGTGTATTGTCGTGTGGTGACGCTATTGTTTCCGCTGCGGTTTGTTTTACGATGTGCGGTGGTGTATACTGCGTATAGGCTAAGATTTTAGAATAGATCCATAAGCGAATAAAAGTAAATATTTCGCAGCGCGTAGCCGACGAACCGTAGTCCGATCGAGTTAGCGTGAAAAACGCGCCGTATTGAGTGTAATACAATATAATAATGTGGTTTATGTTTGCACATAAGTGTATACAAGTGTATACACAATACTCGATATTTTGTCATGTGGTGTCGTTTTCAAAATATCATCAAACGGTCGATGTTTTGATCAATTCATATATTATGTGTACCTGTAACTATAATATTATACGTTTTAAACATTCTATACCTACCAGCCACGTTATTTGAAAATATTATGTTTCATGTGGTTTATATCATTATTATTATTATTATTAGAATTGTGTAATATATTTGTAAATGTTTTATTTTTTTTTTTCTTAAAGTATTATGATATATGTTTATTTTTTATAGTGTGAACAGACAAGCCGACGATAATAAAGATGTAAATCCATCCAACTGTCTAAACGGTTATCCGGGACGAGAAAAAAAAACAAAAACCCGATACGTATAATGCACACATACGTATAGTAGATGCTTATAATATATACGGTATAATACAGACATACCTATAATGTTTATATAGGTAACCGGGTATCAGTAAATTATGATGATGGATGATGTAATTACAATATATGTTCGAGGGAAAGGACGCTGACAATGATGACGGTCAAGAATACGATGAAAGTAACAAATGGAATTTGATCGTCATTATATATTATGTTGATTTCGTTTTCTTGTTATTATTATTAGTTGGATTGTGTTTCACGGCGTGTAAGCATACGGACAAACGTGGAGATTTCTCCGATCAACGCTTGTTTGGGTGATGTACCTATAGCCCGTAATAGGTATGTTAAGAAAAAAAAAATTGTTAATGGTCACTCGGAACGATCAAGAGAAGACCGATATTCATTATATTTTACTACACACACCCACGTATAATAACCGACCACAGTACCACACACATGAAATTGGATGAAAGCTAGACAACATGTTATGCTTTGACCTTCTTTAACGGTTCTCTTGGTTTAGATCAATGTTCAATTATTTTATTATTATTATTTTTTTTATCATGAATGCGATTGTATTTATATTAATATTATGCTCAAGGTGAAAATTACCATGACATTAAAATAAATATAATTATACAATATTGAATATAATAAAATTATTGAACGATAATAAAAGGTTAATAGTACTATTCGATATCTACGTAGAAAATGTATGGTACCAATATTTTTTTAACCTATTAATTATTAATAATATGTATATTTTGCATATTTATCTTAAAATAATTAAGAATTTAAAAATTTAGTAATTAACTGAAAAACAAAAAAAAAACATTTATATGAAATTAAATTTTAATACTAAAATTAGTTTATTATTGCAGTAAATAAAATATGATTTATGAAAACGTAAAATAATATAGTTAATAGCTTAGAAAATATCAAACAAGTAGGTACTATTATCAAGTCATGATGTAAAATCTAGTAAATCTAGTGATAATTATATTATAAACAATTAGTTTTATGTTTATTGATGACTTATACTTATGTTTGTACTTACATAAACATTCTTTTAAACTGTATAATTACCATGGCAATCGTGTTTTATCTTGACAATATTAGGTATAGAAAGTTTACTCATGTAAGAATAGTTGAATAACATAAAAATACTCAAAAAAAAACTAAAAAAAAAATTATAGAATTGTATAAATTTCAAACAAATAATAATTTTTAAATTAAAAAAAATATATTTTTCTTTCAAAAACAATGTTATTAAAACAGTTACCTATATGTTATCGAAAGTAAAATATTTTAAACATAATAATATAATTATATAATATATTCAAATGTAGTTACAGCGATAAAATTCAAATAGCCACACACGGTATTGTTATGAAACACCTAGTTAATATAAGTCGTGAACAGATATCTTCTGTTGTGTACAGCTTTTCCACGTGATCAGTGATGCTTGCATGTGTGTTACAACAGCGCATAAAGGTATATAATATATTTTTGGCGTGAAGTTACGTCGATTTTTTTTCTTGAAAAAATTTTATGTCTCTTATAATAAAAATAATAATAATAATATAATATAATAGTTTACTCGACAACAGGTGTGTATAAAGCAATCGGACAAGTGTTGTCCACTCGACAATTATTTGCACAGGTTGCAATAATTATGGCTATTATTAGGAGATACAGCTACTAGTGTGGTGCATTATATGTTTATAATAATATGTTATGTACAAAAACCCATTTACAGGCGTGGTCTGGCCAGGGTTGTGTCGTTATGTAAAAGGGCGGGACCGGTCGTTCTTGTTAGACTTCTAACGAACGGATTTGCCGGTTCTTAATACGGCGTATACAATAAATATATATATTTATGTGTTATATTATGTAGGTACTGTGTGATTGTATTTTAGACGTTCGTGCGAAAACAAAAAGGTGACTGCCCATAAGTGGGCACGTCGTCGTTTCACGGGCTTGCCACCGAGCAAAACTTTCCACTGTCAATCGAACTCGCCGACAGAACTACACCGAGTACAATTTTACACTCCGAGAACCTAACACACCATAAAGATATATTCACATATACCCAAACTACCCGTACGGTACACAATATTATTGTATTTCTGCAAACGTCGATGCGTCAACGATGCGGCGAAGAAATCTCACTTTTTTGCTCGCACACCGACAGTGATATCGGTACTCCGGCGCACACGACGTGTAAGATACCGGCAACGGCCTACACTTTCTTCATGGCGCGAAACGTTCAACAGGTCTTGAAAACTGGTTGCATTCGGTATTGTGGTCGGGTCGCCGACGCCCGAATAATTAACGCGCGTTTTGTGAAATCACTATAAGCTGGCTGCCAATATCGCAGGATGCAATTATAACATTATTCAAAACGATTAAATGAATAAATAAATGGATTAAAGATTAAACGTCGAACTCAAAATGGGGTATCTACCTATACCTGTTAATATATTATATTTATAATAATAGTATACGAACATTACAATAAAGTATATTATTATAATATTATGTATATTGTATATGCTCTGCTCGAGCGTCGGAGATATTAGCTTGCGTTTAACAATTTTATGTAATCACTTTCAAACTTTGTCGTTTGCGCGCTAGCCACCGCACATTTAATACTTCAGTCTTGTATATACTATATATATATATATATATATACATAATAGTTATGACTTATTAAAATAGGACAATCCAGTTTATCGTTAACACACTCGACAAACCTTGAAACACCCGGACCCGGTATGATGCATAATAATAATATAATATATATTATATTAAAATACGATGCGTGTTGCCCAACGGCTTATCAGTTCAGCTACGCGCAAGGATATACGTATGGTAAGTCATATAACATAATAAACGTATATGATGTATATATTAGCTCTGGACGCACTTAACCATTACCGCCGAGGTCGCTATAGTCCTTCTTTGTATGTCTTTTAATATTATTATTATTATATTATGTTAAATACAGAAGCGATGTTCAAATTTTGTTTTCGAAACCACCTACAGAAATTATATACGTACCTACATAACAACACGTGAGCACCAATTATGTCGTATAATGATATTGCTGTAACGCTTTCGATATTATATGTTATGTCTTTTTTTCTTGCCAGTGACGACAACGACGTTTGAATTATCTATCGTAGGCGTAAAGTGCACGATAATAATATTATTATAACACATAGGCGCGAGTTAAGAATTTTCGTCTGCTAAACCGTTTTTTAAAACAATACTTAATATCGTAACGGTCTTGTAAAACATAAAGTCATATTATAATAAAAAGATACAGAAAAATAACAGTTAACAACACAAATGGTAGGTACTTAAGCGTATTATGTATGCGTTATTTGCATAATATGACGTAGGTGCGTACATTACGACTAAATGTCGCGGTTCCCGGCTGATGGATATCTTCAATGGGCGCGATTCCAAAAAACAAAACAGCGGCGGCGTGCTTATACCGCTGTACCATCCGAGGCTGTCACGTTTTTCGCCCACATCAGCAACAGAGATAGGTACAACGCGTAAGTTTTGCGACGAAAATAGCCTCAGCCGCGAGCAGTCGACTATATCGCTCGAAGCGTGTGAACCAGCTTTGACGAGGGCCACACACGTGTTTCTATATGCTATAATGTGTGAGTATAAATTTATGCAAATCGGTCGTCCGACGAGCGACGCGGTATCAATGTACTTTTGATTCGAATTTCGTGCGCCACGTCCCACGCCGTTTTTTTTCTTCGATTGCAGGGCTTTGGTTTCTCAAAAATATAATATACATATACCTAGCTCTATTCAGTAGGTATATTTACGCAGGTACATGGATGTTTTTTTTTTTATAGTCTCCGACTAACACTGTCCAATATCCACGGTTTAATACTTATTCGGGGTATTAATGTATATAGGTAGGTATTGCAGTATTTTGAATGTCATATCAATAATATAGTGGTACCTAGTATTAGTATAATAATTTCTTTTTTCTTATTTTTTGCACCGTCCGAAAAGTGAAATGAAAAGTGATCGGCAGTAAACACGCGCATCATCGTGTTATGGACATGTGAAAACCGAATTTGTTCACACGATTTTGCAGCGCCACTGTTTTTCCGGAAAACTATTGAAATTTCGTCGAATTTTGTGTTACAATATATTACTATTATATTGTTGTAATGATAGTAACAATATAAACATATTATCGTTCAACGACGCCGCCGTGTAGGTACACAGTATACACTTTCGTCTCGGTCCGGACAATATGTCTCCCGCGGCTCAGAAGCTGACAAGAACTACATAATTGACATGCATAATAATATAATATATCATGTATACAACACGTTGTTTAAACGTATAGTGTGTAAATTGTTTCCGCTACCAAGTCTCTTCTTACCGCGCATCGATTAACTACACCGTAAAATATACGATGTCGATACATATTATTATTATCATCACATTGTGTGCCTTGTACACCGTACAGTACATATTTATAGCTCGCCCACTTGCGGAAATCTGTTATATTCTATTACCTATATAATAAATTACATACGCACAAAAATCGATCATTTTTTCAGCTCGACGTGATTGTTAATTCCGGTATGCTCACACGGGCAGTTGTGATACCTACTACAGTACTACTTATACGTACCTACATAAATAACGCATTTTACTATAGAAAACCCAGGTAAATCCAAAAACTGTACGTCAGTTGTTGCGTGCATTGTACTTACACGTACGGTTACGTATAATAGTGTAAGATTTATTCGATATTTTGTTCCGAGTTGTCGGGATTCAATTGACCATCTTAAAAGCAATAGTAAAAGTGCAGTGTGTGTTTATTTTTCGAGTTTTGATTTGAATATCATTTAGAAAATCGATTGTCAACAATAACCGTCGGCGTCACTCTTGCTATTAACCCATTGGACAGTTTTTTTTTTATGACAATGATATTTACTTTGTCCATGTTATCGTCTACCTGTGTATTATTATTATTTATAGTTGAAATATACAATATATTATATTGAACAGATAGGACAGACAAGTATTGAACGTCTTTTTTAAAATTTTATGAACATCAAATATTAGTCATGACATATCTGTATATTTATATACGACACAGTATGCGTGCCTATTTAGTGGAACCGTGACACGAAAATCATCGAGACGGAAAGGAAATAGTACATTTATTGTAACTCTGCGGGTCATCGACGAACATCGAGAAGTGTGTATAGTGTGTATGTGCGGGACTACGACGTTTTCGATAAAAGTACTTTTCAATAATCAATTCTCCGTTAAACGGCGTCGTCATGCGATTGGAACGCCCGCTGCTCGATGATAATAATATTTACAACAATAATACCTAATTATAATGCGTTTATTATGACATTATCGATTATATTAGTGTGCCACGATGGTATACAAACGAGAATATTAGTATGGCGATCACATCAAGATTGTTTGGTATTTATTCATGTACACATAAAGTCAGAAAAACAAAAAAAAAAAAAAGTGATCGCGGGGATTGTCATTCAGTAGTTCACTTTTACACAAATGAGGTTTTCAAAAACGAATATCTTATTTCGAGTGATAAATATTAAAATATGATATAGTGCACTGCAGTTTAACGTCTAACCGGTATGTAAGAGTATATCTATATTATAATGCCGTTTTCCTTTCACTCTCACGCCCATTGCATACAATAATAATAAATTATCATATGAGCTGGTACGGACTACAATTTGTAATGTATATATATATATAATTATCGAGTGACGGTGTATTGTATCGTCTGTTACAAATTTCGATTATGATTAGTTTTCGGTGACGAAAAAGGCACATGTCGGTAATCCGTGGCTTATTTGAATAACATTGAGTGTTGAGATGGGAGGTGAATTCGGCGGGAAACCACACGAAATCCGGCGGACGTTCCGTGTTATAATAATATTATAATATGCGGTAGGTATACTACGCATCATTTGTCAAACGGCTGCGATGACGATTGTTATTACTTATTATTGAAGTAGTTTGTGACGATTAACTCCGGATTTACTGCGATTACGATTTTATTCATCCCGGAACGATCTCAATCAGAGATACGCACTCTTTAAGAACAAAAATGTACACGAAAATGTAGGTCGTTCGCGTATACCTACCTTTTATAGGTATACTATGGAGGTTACGACATGTTGTTAATTGTCAGACGTTCGGCATTCGGCTATCGACAATAAGAATGGAAAATGTTATAACGTCCAAACCAAAAGCACATAATGTAGCGTTATTATCCACTATGCACACCGCTGTCGTGTTTCGTATTTTTTGTTTAATTGTATTAAAGACACGACGACGACGGCATTGTGTAATGCAATTTTTGTTTTCTATCCGCAAACCAATAATTTTGTCGTCACGTAATATGCGAAGAACCGACCGTAATATACACGCAGGAATGGTAATTATGGTTCGACGTTCGCCGGTCGTAGACTTTGAAAAAACCGCATTGTTGGTTTGTCTCCTCGAAGGATTTCATCATATTATTATCGTATAGGCAGTATTTATACTTTATAGTATTTGCTGTCGAAATGCCGTCTAACGCTGTCGGTGATCGGTTTATTATATAGAAATTTGATAGTAAAAAAAAGAAAAAAGGACATAATTTATTCACTTCTTGTTATTGTTATATTCTTTAATATTTACATTTTCTCGTATACACGTTATTCTTCCTAGCATATTTGAACACCGTGCGCTGACTGCGCTGCACTGCTGCGGCGCCAACAACAACATTTTTGAAAATAGATCTGACACCATTCCACACATTTTTCGAAAACGTTTATTTCTTAAATTTGCATATTAACATAATATGCCGTCCTATAAAGCACATGTATATATATATATATGTATCATGCACGCTACGAGACATCAACATAAAATATAATATATACTTGTGTCTGTATATAATATATTATAATAATAAGACTTACACAAGCGGCGTTGAAGTTCTCGTGGGCAGTCCACCCTCCGGGCTACTGAGCGCTATACTACATATAGTCATAAACGCTACAATAAGATAATTATGCTCAACGCGGTATCTACACGTTTATTTGTCATTATAAACATTTATTCGATTCGTTTTATCTCGAAATCAACAGCTGACGTATCATATAAGATAACATGAGTCCTAAAAATTTGTGCACAGACGCATGTGTACCTACAGGAGTAATACTATTTTATAGGCGTATATAAGTATATACTCGGTACCTATGTATATACTATATAAATATATATAAATTATCAGGTCTATATTATATTATATCGGATATAATATATTAAATGTGTGTGTATATTTTACGCATAGTATATAAACGTTCGGCTTGCCGCCGCCAGAAAGAACGATAGCGCGAAAATCGAGTGTGGTCCGACTGGTTTTCGTATCTGTGTGTAAAATAATAATAATATATCTAGTAATGGATGGTAGTCGTGTATAGTATTGCTCGGAGGCTTCCGGCTCCGGCCGGCCTGAGGAATTGTGTCAGACTCGCCGTCGCTGCCTCGTGGTAACCCACGACCATACACCGCCGTCATCCGGCGATTATTTTCCCCTTCTCACACCCGTCGTTGTGCCACATTGTCTTCTCGACAAAACCGCCAAATCTTCTTTCCCGGACAAATCTGTTCCTTCTTCTTCGTATTATTATTATTATTATTATTATTATCATTATTATTTTACTGCATCTCGTTTTTTTTTTTTTTTTTATTCGCCACGAATCGCATTGACCGAGAATCGTCATCGTCGTAACTCATCACCGTAATGCGCACCTTCAGTGGATTTGTGAAAAACGCCGTGTATGTATATGTTCACAAAACCCATTTTATAATAATATTATTTGCATAATTACAAACATATTATAAGTTTAAATATTTTTGAAATTTTAATAATTTATTTTCTATGACATTTTTTTTTTTTGTTAACTGTAGTAGTCTATATATTATTATTATACATTTTTGGCAAGACTTTTAAGATTTATATATGTTCACTGCTTGATCCGTATAATTATATATTATATTCTCTTTTTAAGTTACTTATTAGGTCGTTGGGTTTTTTTGGGTTTTTTTTATTTTCTTTCGTCGTATGATCGTTTGTTGAGTATAGATACATTTAAATTTCAAACGACACGTGTGTTTGATCGGGGTGTTAGGAAGGGAGAGGACTAACGAGGTGTATGAGTTCTCACAAAACTGTCTAACGTCTCCGGCGGATTTCACCTGGAACCGCTATGGCTGGTCGCGCCAACAGGTTCAGTATCTTTTACATCGAGAATACAGTCACAAAAAAAATAAAAAAAATACCAATTGGGTACATTGATCTGTTTTTATTCGTTAAGTATTTTGGGACGTGAAATTTGACAATAAAATATCTACTATATCGATTAAAAACAATATAATATTATACATTATATATAGGTGTATATAGTATTATAGTTGCGATTTCATTAAATACGAACTTAAATTTCACTAATAAAATTATATAATTACTAGGTATTGAATTACTTGTAGAAATAAAATCAATAATTCAAACATTGTATTAAATGTGTATAATACAAAGTTTTATGTGACAAATAAAAAATATAATGAATTTAGTCCTCTAGAGTTGATTCCGAGTTATTTCTACATATTAGTGAATCAGTATGAGGATCATTAAAATAGCCGTCGGGAATATAATATGCGCAACCACTTTCGCCGCCAACGGGGGATACAATTTTTAAACACGAAAATTCTATGATTGAAAGACGAATGCTATTATATATACGTATATAATATACATGCATACACATATCTCAATTCGTGTATAGACGTAATAAAACCATATTCATACGTAGAAAGTATTTATGCGATAAAAAAAAAAAAATGCGAAACAAAACACGCGAGGAGGAACAGCCTTCTGCAATTACGTTATTACGCGGAGACTTCAACGCCCTGTCGCAAAATAACTCTTCCTGGATCAGCTCGTGTATATGCAGTTCACAATCTAATTTTGATTAATTAATTTTGATCACTATTATTCAGATTATAATAATAATAATAATACAATGGACTTTTACTTTTCAGTATACGTGACAAACACGCTGACGGCGCTTCAGAAAATTAGTTTTTTTTTTTTTACATACATAACACACCCGCAACTGATTATGTGATAATCACCATACCGATTATGATACAAAGATAAAATAACTGTCATCTCTTCGACGATAACATAATAAAATAGATGTGTTAGCAAACACCTATAGTCAGTACTGTGGTGAAAAAACAATAGTGGAAAACAGCTGTGGTTTCGTAATCAGCATATTATTATATACTTATATAAAAAAAAAAGCATCCATGGTACAGTTTCATATATTATTATGATCAGATAATATTATGCTAATGAAAAACCTAATATTATTATTTGTACACGAATGAAAGTATGTTTTTCAATTTACATGTTTTTTTTTATATTCCCATTGTATTTAATTTGTTTCAAATAGTATCCGACCTTCATCGTCTACTGTTTGCTATTGTTCGTCTCGTATGGGTATATATGTATACATCGTTTACCATAGCGCCCCGGCGGCGCTCCAATAGAATACACCGAACAATGATAATAATATATCATTTTGAAAGAAAGGGAAGACGAAAAACGTGTAAATCGCAAGTTAAAGACGTATAAAATTGGACTTTTATAAACATTTGATCTGATCTACGGGATTACAACAGAAATGTAATATGTGCAGTTGTGCATAAAAATATTCCTTGACGAAAAAAATAAACACGACTATGTGACTTATAGTGACTTTAACGCAAGCTTATAAATGTCACCACAAGGCCCATTGTGTATCAAAATAAAAAATAAAAAAGCTTTATGAGATATTATGATTGATATAATTTATTAATTTTGTCAAAAAAAAAAAAAAAACATTTTTTTTTTTTTATTAGAAGCGAGATAGAGTATGAAATACCATAGATTATATCTTAGTGCTTTTAATATGCTCATGACATGATTTCATTTCAAACAAAACCTCTTAGTGTTTAAAACAATAATGAAATAATAATGCAAATTTAAGTATCTAAATTGATTATTATTATCTTACATATATATGATATATATAAAATCAGAAAATGGATACATATTGTAATATTGTATGTAAGTATTATTCAATATACAGTTAACGTCTCAAAGCTCAAAGCTAATAAAATATTTTATATAGTAAGTTAGCGATACGATAAATTATTAAATAATTAAAAAGAGCAAACATGTTCGTTAAAAATAATTAAATCCTGCGAGATATTGACATTAAATGTGTCGATTATAATAGTTAGATTGCTGTGGAAAATAGTTACCACTAATAATTATAAATATAAATCTAAAGTAAAAAAAAAATATAATTTGTATTATTTCAACATTTTGGTAAATTATATGAAACCAGTCGAATAGATGAATACAGTTAAATAAATACTAAATTAAAATATCGATTCACTCACCTTCATTTAAAGCTAAACAGTCAAAAACAAATAAACTGGCCAGCAACAGGGCCAGAGTTCTGGCGGGCAAGAGCTTCTTACGCTTCGTAGCCATTATAACGAGTTTGTCAATTCCACAGTAAATCCAAAATCTAAACTGACACTACGACGATAGAGTAAACAACGTGCTCGTAATCCTGCGACACGCCGAACATTTCGTACAGAGTTCACAACATATTAAACTTACGCACGATAAGAAAATAATAATAATAATAAAAAGGGATTTAAAATTATTTTATAAAAACTAAACAAAATACATACAACGAACAAAACGTACGGAAAAGATATAAAATATAAAAATCTTAAGCAAACACTGTTGGAATCAACCGGAAATGTTTAAAATTGTGTATACATGTGAATACGCGCGTGCGTTTATATGTGTATTAAATCGTAAAATTGTCGGCGAAAACCACTGTGGTTCACTCACGCGATTCGGACATGGTGCCGCGGTCTGTGCCAACGAACGAATGAGGTTAACCTCAATCCACTACCGCGCGCTGGCACAGCAGATCTTTCACCACGTTTCCTTCTTCTTCTTCTTCTTTTTCTTCTTCTAAACACAGCGCTATACTACTACTACCATTACTACTACTATTACTATAACTATTACTATTACTATTACTATTACTATTACTATTACTACTACTATTACTATTACTATTACTACTACTACTACTACAACTGTTTTATAGATATCTACCATTATGCTGTATAGTAGTCACTATACTACCGTCACCACCACTTCCCTCCCAGGAGAAGGGCACGAAATAACAATAATAATAATAATATTCCGTCTATATTTCTAGTCGTCGCCGTCGCAGAAGTGTAAGTTGTAGTCTTATAAAGTCACCGTTTCCGTCATTAATTAAAAACTCACCGTCGCTGACGGTATTTGCTCGTTGACCTCTGCTACGATACGTCGACCAAATGACCCGTAACCGAGCACACACACACATGCAATCAGTCTACACACACACACACACATGCAATCAGTCTACACACACACACACACATTTGCGAGCAAATCAAGCGCAGACTGTCCTAATGTGGTGGTGATGACCGTTGCGGTCTTGTGGAAGATCCTGCGACGACCCAATGACCGTCGCCATTGACGGTTGTTTGTTATCGGTCCATAACATATATATGACCGCGCGCGCGTGAGCATATAATATCATTATTCTAAAACTTAACTACACACATGTCAACGCCGGTATAATATAATGAAGCGTTTGAGTCCGTTATGTACTTATACACATATATGTGCATCAACAACAATGATGTATTTTGTAAAGACACCAAAATATGGTCAATAGCAATAAACTGTTAAGTACCTACCAAATGATGTCTTTTTTATTGATTTTTAACAGCTTCGTGTTATAAATGCGTAGATACTCGTATAAGTAGGTGCACACTGCACACATAGTAACTACGTAGAAATGGACCATGTAACTACGAAAAAAATTACCATTTTGCACAATTTTAGATAAGTCCATTTTATACATAAGTACGTATATAATAATATAATATAATATAAAGTGCACACCTATTATGGATATAAACGATAATCATATTAGTATTATGATGAGTGATAAAACCAAATTAAATGAATAAGTATTTAGAGA
Source organism: Aphis craccivora (assembly GCA_009835225.1). Classification (NCBI taxonomy): domain Eukaryota; kingdom Metazoa; phylum Arthropoda; class Insecta; order Hemiptera; family Aphididae; genus Aphis; species Aphis craccivora. Next base: position 586 of record VUJU01002135.1, on the reverse strand, counting down.
AATACGGTTAAGAATGTTGTATACTTTATTGGTCACGAAAACTTAGGCCATCCTAAGGGGGAGTGGCTGGCCGGAGATTCCTCCAAAAATGAGATATAATTTTTTTTTCAGTGTTCATTTACTATTTTACTCCAATAAAAATCAAGAAATTATATTAGGTAGATAAATAATTATTTTACTTTATGCAATTACTACCTAAAATTTAAACGTTTTGAAATTGTATAATTTAATTTTCATTTGTTTCACGTCATTTATTTGCTCTGTAGTATTTCAATTTTTTTAAAGCATAAATACTTCTTAATTTTAAAATTTAAAATTTAAAATTTGTCTTACATAATACGTCATATTTTTAAAAGAAAATTGTTATAATTATTTTAGTCCGAAAAAATGTTTAGAGGAAGATTAAAATTAGTCTTTTTAAAAAAGAAATGGTTTCAAGATACTAATATTTGAATGTAATTAAGCATATTATTCAGATAACTCTTGGCTATATACCTAATAATAAGTATTATTTAATCAAGTTATTAAAAAATATATATATTTATATCGATGAGCTGAGTCAGGCACGTATACATGAGGGGGGGGG
>VUJU01002134.1:0-29660 GCA_009835225.1 Aphis craccivora | reverse complement strand
CCCGTAGAAAAAACAAATTTAGTTAAAGCTCTGTCATGTCAGTAGGTACACTTAAATTGTTAAAAGAACTAGAGTTGATTAGGAGACAAATTTTCATCTAGTAAAATAACGCGTATGGATTATATTATAATATTATTATAATAATTATTATATTATATTATGTATGATTTTATTTTATATTACTACTTATACATGCATTTTTTTTTAACATTAAAATTTAATATTATTTTAATAAAAAATTCACAATATAATTATTATGATTTTTCTGTAAAAGTTTTATAATATACAATACTTAGTTTTCGTCATCAAAAGTTTAACCACACCTCTTTTGAGACAGTTTTAAGTCTGCTTGAAATGAAAATGAATTTGTGATCTAAAAAACAGGAACCGTTTGGAAATTTACTTGTTCGTAAAAGCTTTTTGACGGGAGCCGTTTAGAATAAATTGATCTTTTTGTAAAACAGGAGCCGTTTAGGAAAATGGGAGCCGAATGGGCTATGATCAAATTTTATACAGTTTTAGGAAACCTGTATCTAAAAATTTGAAAAAAATCTATATCTACCTACTTTTGAAATAATGCGTGTTGTTTGATAAAAAAATTACCCTGTATAGTCATATAGACCAGAATCTGCCCTATACCAGGAAACTAATGAAAATGACTGGTATACCTATACAATTTTTTTATTTGGTAGATCGTAGATACTATATGCGTTGAAGTTACAATACGTATTATGAATGTACATTCCTATACACGAATAAACTTTTTATAAAAAAAATTATTAGTTATTAGTTAAATGTTAAACTAAACGTTATTTTTATTTTGTTCTAACTATTATATAAAATATTTTGGTTATTTTTTGGAGGGACTCCTTACCCCCCCCCCCCATCCCGCAACTACGCCACTGATATAGTGTATAATTATGTTTTATAATCATTGGTCAAGCAGCTTTTCTACTAACGTAAGAATTAATTGTTTGCTGCATAACGCAGTAGGTATTTGTATTAGTACCTACCTTATCTTAATGTTTTAGAAAAATTGTATGTATTTTATTTTATTTTTCTTGCTTCTATACATATTATTTAATGCACCTTCACATCAGTTCTATAATGACGATTTTCAGAAATAAATTTAGTTTTTGTCGTATACATTTTATTCACAGTGTCCGAATTTTTACACGATTCAATAAAAACATATGCTACTGTCTTTTTTTTCAATGCTGTTATTATTTTATATACATTTCTTCCACTCACTATCAAAAATTTCACTCCAATACTTTGGCCCATTCAAATCCTTTAATAATAAATCTATCCTTCCTTACTATATCTATAGGATAATTTTCCCGTAGTTGGCCACGCGATCTCCTAAACGACCTAAACAAAAAATAAAAAAACTTCAAGCCCCATTAAAATGTGTTATTTGTATTACTTATTGTATTTTTGTTATTATACAGATTGTAAATATTCGTTTCGTTAACAATAATTTTGTAATAATTTATTTAACATATGTGAGTACACAAAAAACCAATTTTCTATGTAAGATACTGAACCATTTACATACAATATTATATACATGGTGGCGCGATCTAGTTACCACAAATAGCGGTGGTCGCATTCCTGGTTCATCACCTTGGATAATTTATTAGTTATTACCAATACATATACAAAGACATTTGGTAATACGTTGTATATAATGTAGTAATGTAGTTCTTTAAGTATACAAGTATACCTTTACCTTATACTTAGTTTAAGGTCTATGCCCTAATTGCCCTATGGTATATATCACGCGTTGAAAATTTGAAAACCATGAATTCGTATACTGTTGTTATAAGTCCGAAGTCGTATTCATAACAATATATACGGGTCCTTAAGTCTTAACGATTTTTTGTTATAGAAATTTAAGCACCTACATAATATAGTAATAAAATATATAATATCATAATTTACGATATTCGTATTACCATTGATGTTAGAATTATTTTTATTATTACACTATATATGCGTTAAACACATACTTTTTATTATAAAGATATTGTGACTAAATAAACTGTATGTATTTTTAATATTTTTTAATTGCTGCAAGAACAACGTGAGGTCACGTGTTTAAATTATCGAGGTTTTTAGTTTTTACTTACAAATAAAAATTGTTTATACGTAGGTATGTCGTATGTCGAGTAAAAAATTTAAAAAACGTCAAATGTCAAATTTCTATGAATAGATCAAAAAGAGCCAAAAATATTTTTAAAATTTTACAACAAAATCTTGAAAATGCTAATATATTAATGCTATTAATATATTAAATGCTTATATATTAATATATTATTAAGTATAATATGTACAAATCTTTACAGTTATTTTTCATGAATATTACAATAAAAAAACAAAATCGATTTGGTCAAGCACTATAAATATTAAATAGGTACCTATTCCGTTTTCGTTTTCGAAGTCTATATGTATGGGATTTTGGACTCCGGTATAGTACCTAGATTCCAAAGCCATATTTCGGTGAGGAGATTTGAAATTTTTTTATTGTAAGTTTTTAGTTTACTGAATTTAAGTTTTGACATTTAGACAAAAAAAAAAATGCATCTTGATAAAATATAATATAAAATAATATAATGCGTCTGTCAAAGTCTGGCGGTCAATGGTATATTATAACAACAATAGGTAGGTACTTTTAACTTAAACAAATTTAATAACATTGTTGTTGTTGGTCGTTGCTGACCGTCGACCGCCATCGATAGCGGTTGTTGTCCGTCTATTTAAGTACATATATAAATATATTATATTACTAGACGCTATAATAATATTTTCATATTATGATATTTTAAATTATTATTATGATACAAAACAGTCAATAGTTAATTTAATTGGAGCTCAAACCATTTATGACTGAAAATATTTATGTTGGTATTTTTGAAAAGATAAATAGTCGTTTTAAACATTTATAAAATATTGAAAATTTTTTAAGGGGGAGTCCGGACTCCTTGGACACCTCCGCCTCACTCCTAATAAGCTTTGCTAGATTTATTTTTTTACTAACAATTTCCCTATACTATAAATTCTGATCATTATTCAATTAATTTTTGGTTGAAATTGTGTAAATTAGATTACAAATAATTAAATAAACATAAATAATATATATTAATTGGTAGGTAATTATAGGACTTTAGCTATAGCCTATAATATTAAATTTAAAATAACAAGATAACAAGTACAAACTACGTTTATTTTGTCATTCAGTTATTTTAAAATTTCCCTCCATTTACATAATGTTTACATTTTTCATACAGGTAAGCTTTAGTATTTGATAAAAACACAATATTTTAATACAAAATTTATGATGTTTTGAGTCAATTTGAAGATAAATAAATTATTATGGCACGAACAAACAGATAAACAAAATATTTTTAAATTTGTGCTGTAGATGTCTCTCAGGTTGAGATTTTTAAGTCGGAATATTTACGATTCATATTGCACTGATTACTGATATTACTATTGATAGTGATCGTGTTATCGAAACGTCGGATGATAATTGATAATATTCTTGACCCATCAGTGATTTTTAAAATAAATGAACATTAATTTCGTTTATATCCGTCGACGATTACATGATTTTATTGCTCATTGAGGTAATGGAGTGTTAATGGACAATGTCGTCGAAAGTACCGACGGGCCCTCGTGAAGTCACGATAACAAAGAGCGTCACCGGTTTCGGATTTAACGTTCGTGGCCAGGTTAGCGAGGGTGGTCAACTTAAGAGTATAAATGGTCAACTCTACGCTCCTCTACAGCATGTCAGTGCTGTACTCGAAGGAGGAGCAGCGTATGACGCAGGGATCCGAAAAGGAGACAGGATACTTGAAGTGTAAGGCTTAAGCTATTTTGTGTGTTTTTTTTTTTTTTTTTTTTCGAGTTATTTAATTATTTATGAGAAATTGATTCTGATTAATATTAATTTGAGTTACTCAGAACATTAAAACTTTATAATGTTGTGTTTGATATATAGGAATAATGTGAATGTCGAAGGATCAACACACAAACAAGTTGTGGACTTAATTAAATCGGGCGGTGATGTGTTGACATTGACTGTAATTTCTGTTACACCTCAAGTATGTAAATATTTCTATAATTTTACGTTCTTAGGTAGATTATCATAGTTAACCAAAAACATTTAATATGCTGAACAGTTTTTCAAAATTATTGATATAATTTACCTAATGGTCAATAACAAATAGCAATTTTTACTTAGTTTTTCTTAAATTCAATATTACCCATCTAAATTAAGTATTAGAAGAATCGTAAGACTACAATATTTCCAACTCACAATTTAAAAATAAATTGATGTAATTAGTTTTCTGTTGTTGGATAAATAGTAATTGTTAAATTTTTACTAATTTTTTCAAACGTAATCAGTTATGACCTGATTACATTAAGAAGCATTATGTTGTTTCTTACCAATGTATAAGTATAACGTGAAAAATTTAATGTTAAGAATAATACATTTTACTTTTATTTTTAACATTATAGTGATTTGACCTATTATCAAATTTAAAGGTAAGTAAATTATCTAGAGCCCATTTAGGCTTTTTATAATATTTTAGTTTTGAAACAAGTTATGAGCATTCTAAATTTTACAAAAATTTACAAATATTAAAATGCTCTTATTCATATATAAAATATAAAACAAAACCTTTTGTGATCTAGACAATAGTTTTACTTTTAAATTTGACAATAGATTAATTCAACTTATTACTAAAATAATAGAGTTTAATGAATTATTCTGAATGTGTATTTTGATATTATGTTGTACGGTTTTTAAGATGGAGAAAATGCCGGTATAATATTTTTCCTAAAGATATACCAACATTAAATTTATTTTTTAAATATTAGTGTCAAAGTTTGTACCTTATAAATTATAAACTAAGTATATTATTTATCAGAATTAAATATTTTTTTTATAGAATATTAATAATAATATACTTTTAGTTATACTAGTAGTTTCCCTTGTTATTTATTCTGTGTTAATGTGTATTATTTAAAACTATTGCCATTAATAATCTAACAGAGTGAATAGACTTTTCTATTCTATAATCAATGCTATTACTGTAAACTAAACTTAATTTATAAATCTGTAATTGTTGATTGGTGTTTAAAAATAAAACTAATTAATTAAAACTATAGTTATATAAAATAGGTTCTTAGTAACTAGGTGTCTAGGTATATAAAACAGTTAGTAATAAATTCAAAATTGTAAAATGCCAAAGGGTATGATTTAATTAACTTATTATTAAATTTAATAATAAGGAACATGATGTTATGTAGTATTTTATGTAATATAAAGTCATAAACTCATTAACATTATATTTTAGTGATGTATCATAATGAACATTATCTATGATATGGATCTAATAAATTTACAAGATTTAATCTGAAGTTTTGTAGTAGTTATTCCTATTTAATTAGAAAAATAAAATGCCAATAGTCATATTTATAGTTTGGCTTAAAAATTAAAAATTAAATTATTATGTTTTTTTTCTTGGAAATTAAATTTAGAATTATATAAGATAATTTTCAAAGGTAGAAATTTGATTTAAAGTAATAAAACATTTTTGTCTAGTTTTATACCACTTTTATGCACAGTATATACTGAATGTAATATGTTATTATATTTTAGGAAGCCGAAAGACTTGAACCAAGTGAAGATCAGTCTACTTATAATTATATAGATTACAGTGATAAAAGATCATTACCAATTTCAGTACCAGATTATCATACAGTTGATAAAGATGGAGACAAATATGTGGTAAGAAATTAATATACTTTAAGTTTTTATAATGATATCACATGTGTCTTAAATCTTAATGACTAATGAGTGTTTTTTATATAACATTGAGTTATTTTTATTAAGTAAATAATTATAATTTTAAAAATTATATTTTTTATTCACCTAAATACTCAAAATGTATTTGTTAAATATAATTTATTAGTGTTCTAATTTTTTTCCTATAAAATAAATCATATTTATTGTTTATTTTTATCCATTTCAACCATAGTAAATGAACTAGAGTAATGGTTATTTTTACAAACATAACTACTATTTAGGTGTTTAATATATATATGGCTGGTCGACACTTATGTTCGAAACGATATAGTGAGTTTTCCAATCTGCATGCTAATCTCAAAAGAGAGTTTATTGGATATAGTTTTCCTAAACTCCCAGGAAAGTGGCCATTTACGTAAGTTAAAAAAAAAAAAATAATTATATACATTAAATAATGCATTTTTTTTTTTTTTTTTTAATAGATTAAGTGAACAACAACTTGATTCTAGAAGAAGAGGTTTAGAATTATATTTGGAAAAAGTATGCGCTGTCCGTGTGATAGCTGAGTGTGAAATCATGCAAGATTTCTTAGCTGATTCTGGTAACATACAGGTAATTCTATTAATGTTTTTGACTTAAATATACTTTATATTTACATTTAATTTTTGTGTACAGAATATTGACTCCATTGTGGATTTAAAAATAATATTACCTGACCGAGAAATAGTAGTTATTAGAACTAAAAAAAATGCAACAGCTGATAGTGTTTACAACAGTGTTATTGATAAAATACAAATGGCTGAAAATATAGCAGATTATTTTTATCTATTTGAAATTGTTGAGTATAACTTTGGTGAGTATCAACATTTTTTAATATAATGTCATAATATATTTTTGTTATTACTGCAAAAAAAAATTAAAATTTGTATTTTATATTTAATTTACTTGTAACACTAATTAATTATATTTTGTTAGAAAGGAAAATTCAACCAAATGAAGTTGCTCATCAACTTTATGTTCAAAACTACCGAACTGCTAGTGCTAGTTGTTTATGTATTAAACGATGGCTATTTAACCCTGCCATTGAAATTCGACTCATAGAATCAGATAATTTAGCTGCTACATTTATTTTTTGGAGTACTATAGATGAAGTTGATCGTAATCATATCATTGTAGGAGATCGTTTATACGAACTAAAAGCTTTGCAAGATTCTTCCAAAAAATTAGATGTAATTTTTTTTCATATTTTTTATTTTATTTTATCAATTAATGCTATATGGCATTTTCAAGACTATTTATAAAATGTTGATGTAATAATGTAGAATATCAATTAAAAGAAGTAAATGTATTTTTATAGTATTTAAAAATGGCTAAAGAATTACCTGGTTATGGTGAAGTAATTTTTCCACATTGTCCATGCGACTCTCGAAAGACTGGTCATGTGATGGCAGCTGTTGGTTATTTAGGTCTTAGACTTATAGCATGTACTGAAGATGGTACTCTTGAGGTAATATTTATTATTTAATAATTTCAATAGACTGGATATTTATATATATAAAAAATGTATAAAAAAATGCTTATATATTATTAAATAAATGAGAAATAATGTTTCATTGAATAAATATAGTTTAATAAAAAAAGTAGAGTTGCATTACTAAAATATATTAAATTGTAAACACTGTTATTAAATCTCAAATTATACATTTTATTTGGTAAAAACTTGAATTTTAATAAATTTATTAGAGATTCAAAGTGTTGACAAGTTGACAAATCATTGTGATTATGCAAATTGGTTTCAGTAAAAACATACAGATTTATAAACATATGGTCTTTAATAAAATATTTAAATTTAAGTGCTGGATAATTGAAACATGTAGGCTATTTATTAGTAATAGATTGCTGTATTTTATTTGTACTTATTAATTTTATAATTTAAAAACAAATATCATAGAAATATAGTAATTAAAATAGTAACTTAATTGGTGTCTCCAATAATAACACCATAATTAAAGTTAAAATAGTTAGTTTGTTAATGGCAGTTAACAATCCAGCTATTTTAATAAACTAGAAAATGTTTTGTAATAATGTATTTTTTGACATATTTTGTTATTGATTGATATTTTAGTAATTATATATATATATATATATATATAAAAAAATGTAACTGTGTAGTGTTAAAAATATCTTGAGGATAAAAATAAGTAATAAGAGATATTATTAAAATGATTGCTTACAGTTATAAAAATCAGTATATTTTTAAGCATTTAAAATAATATGTACTTTAAATACTAATTTTGATAATATTTATAGAAAAGTATAAAATGTTATTTATTTAACTTTTTTAACTAAATAATTAAAATAAATATTAAATAGAACAATAATACAAATAATACTAACAAATACATTTGTTTTTACTTGTTATAGAATCAAATTGTTGAATTCACATGGAAAACCATCAAATGCTGGGAGGTTGATGAGACTAATGGATTATTTAGTTTTCAGTTTCAACGTGAAGAAAAAAACCCAAAAAGTGTTAAACTACATACTCCTTATGTAAGTATTTTATTCTATGAAATTAATAACATACTTATATTTCTAAGTTATAGTTGTATCCTACTGATATATTTATATCTGATTTAACATGTACTGTTTGTATGTACAGTTTACATTCCTAGCAGACTGCTTTAATCGAATACAAGAGGAATCATGGAAAGTTAAAACACCATAAAAGAATAAATGCATAGTAGTATACACCTTGTACATGTATGAAATATTTAATGATATTTTATGAGTATAAAATAAATTACCTAAATAGTATTATTGCAATATATTTATATATTTTTTTTTTGGTATAAGTTTTGATTGATGAACAATATTATAATATCTATATAAATTGTGATTCTCAATTAATTCAAGTTAAACTTTAAACTTAAAACAAAATGTGATAGTAACAAGATGCGCCATTTAAATTTGTTTATTATTTTGAATCTTACTAAAGTCTATTGTTTAGGTTTTTATTTACTAATTTATTTCTTTTTTTAAAAAACATATTTATTATCTATCAAAAAACAACGATAAATTTGCATATATTTTTATGATTAAATTTTTTTTTACTTTATTCAGTTTTAATTTTGTTCTATATTTAGTATTGTTTTATTTCATTATAATTTGGAAAATGAGAAAAATGTTGGAAATTATTTATTTTATTAAATAGAATATAATATAATCTAATTTAAAAACTCTAAAAAGCTCTTAAGCTTAAAATACATTTCCATTTGAAATTAGTTTTTTATAATTATTTCATAAAAATAAATTATCATCATAAATTAGAGGGAAATTAAGATTTATTAAATTATTTAAATTAACTATATAATGTAACAAATTAAAAGATTTGTTTTTACTAATTATTAGTTAAATATTTAAAAAATCCAGTTCTTGTTAAACATTCCCAAGCATGATTAGAGTTTCAATAAATATAATATTTTTTCTTCCATTTAAACGTATTCCTAGCTAGTTTTCCTATAATTTTTCTTTTGATCTACTTTTATTCCTTAGTATTATATTTATATGAAATTAATTAAACTCTGATTTGTCATATGGACATACATTTTATTTATATTATACATATTAAATAGCTTATGTGTAGTATGAGTATAATTATATTATATTTTTTCTATCAAATACAATTTTAGTGCCAGCGTTATTGTAATTTGGGCCATTTGTAAAGCTTCGGTTTTACTTTCAATTGTTTAGATTTTAAAACCTTTTAAACAATAAGACATTGTTTTAATAATTATTTACTGTATTATTTTATTATTGTATATTATTATTACAATATGTTATGTTATACTTTGTAATGATTGAAAGACATATGTTTTTTTTAATTTAATTATTTTATGACACAGGCACATAATAAATTTTATTCCATTAATTATATTATACTGAGTGTTTAACAAATGATCATATAAATAGGTTTACATTATTTAATCATTATATAAGCTCGTTTGGAATATATATTTTTTTTGTTTTATATACCATGATGATATAACTGTACCTGCAATATTGTATATTCTGTCTAACACTCTGTATAATCATTCAATTTTATATCAAGATTTGTTATGAATTATGACACTATTATCATTAATTATTTTTCAATTTTCTTTATTGTAACCATGAATTGTTTTATGTAAATTGAAGATCTAAGTTAACAGATGATCACCAAATATTGCGATCTACATTACGCTGTACGGATATACCTTATTTTTTAAAAAGTGAAGTGGAGTAGTAAGTTAAACATAATTATTGTTCTGTTAATGCCCTGTTGTAAGTTACACATAAAAGTGAGTTAGTTATTAATTACAATGAAAAAGTTACATATGTAACTTTTAATAAAATATATTTTTTAAAAACGATATTCTTGAAAACTTACACTTCATTTGACTTTTAATTAGGTATTATATTTTATTATAACTATGTCTGCCACTCAGTATTTTAAATGTTCTAGAATTTTTTTTTTTACAATTATGGTTATTATTATTATTACTATTATTGAGTCTATCTATATAACCACGGAGGTTGTAATATTAAACAATATATATATTTTTTTAAATACATAATAAAATAAATATTCAATATTACCATTTATGATAGATTAATACTATTATGTGATTATACATATATTATTGTTGTGTGTGATAACTTGTTTTGATTATGTTTTGAAGGTCATCCACTCTGTTAACATTTCGTAAATCTATGAGTATGTAATTATAATTTACTAACATAGTAACATACAGTATTAAACGCTGGTGGACAGAGCTGTATACTTTATTGGTTTTGATCAGTTGAACTAGGTAACTTCTTAATACTTTAGAATACTTAACTTCACTAAGTAATAATGGAAAATAAAAAGCTCACATTCACCGAAACAATCGATCTACGTAATAAATATATCGGGTAAGTACTATTTTTAAATGGTAGTTTACGAGTTAATTTGTTTCTTTTTGACAATTGTCCAATATTTTTCTCGTATTTATTAATATCATATGACCGTGTCACTCGCATACTGGGTATTTGACATTTGTGGTTATTTAAATTTCATAAATTGAAAAATAATACGACTAATTTGTGTATTTAAAAGTTAAATACATTGGTAATAACTATCAGTTTTTTTCTGTAGTTACAACTTAAGCCAAACATAAAAAACCCGTTACCGAGTACCGACTTGCAACTATACCTCAATAGGTCGAATTTAAATTTAATATTAATAAATAATAACTTTTTCAAAATGAATTTTGTTTAAGGTACTTACTCGTAGGTTAGGTTAGAGCAGTTATTTTTTTAATTAAATTAATACTTGCACACTAACTAAATTTAATTCTATATATAGATACATACTACATATTATATAGGGAATCAATAATAGCGTATTAGATGGTTCTTTTTTTTTTGATTGTTTACCAACCAAAAAATTAATTTATTAACTCGCTTTATGGACAATTACTTATCAATACAACTGAATACCTATCCAGTATTTTATCAAAATGAAAAATTTTAAATTTATAATATTTCTTAGGCATAAATATTACATAAGTTGGGCTACACGTGTTTTTTAATTACTAATTTTTTATAATTATTAATTAATCATAAATTAGATAAGAAATTAAACAAATATTTTTAACTAAGTGTAAGTTATCTTAATTTATTTTAAAAATCGATGTACAACTTCATATTCATTAATAACAATTAATAATTATATTTCCTGAAAAGTAATAATACATTTTTTGACGTGTTTATTTTGGATTAAGTTTTCACCAATGTTGAAACTTCCACTTTTTAAAATTAAATTTTATAAAATTAATTGTAGCCATGTATGATTATATTATATACCTATTATTATAAATATAAAATTGTAAATATAGTTTTTTTTATTTAGGTATTTATCTTATTAGTTTTTGATTGACACAAAAATATTCTTTGTTTCTTCTATACAATTAGGTTTGCTTATGTATATTTTTTAGGAAATCTTGCGAATTGTTTTATAAGAAGAGTCCTTTGAAAATCGTTCGCGGTCAAGCACAGTATCTGTACGATCAAGACGGAAGAGAATACTTGGATTGCATCAATAACGTTGCCCATGGTATGGCTTAATAAACACTTGTAGGATATAGGCTGAAAAGTCATATTTATGAAAGTTTAATGGGGTCGACTAACAAAATATTTGCATTACGACAATAGATTGATTTAATATGTACATATAAATACCTAATATGTACTTATAAAATATAGTGAATGTTAGGTACAACGGTCTTTATTAATTTTTTTTGTGCAAATATTGATTGGAAAAATTTAATTGTATCATCGCAGACATAGATTCCGGTTGAGGTATTATTAGTTTTACAATTTGATGGTTTTTTTTTTTTTATCGTAGGAAGCATCACATACATGTTTTACAATTATCATATTGTATAATATACTTATTTATCCATAAAATAATTTTCAAATAAATTACTAGTACCCAATTCATCGGTATGTTTGGGTATTCTTAGCTATACCTACAGTATACATAACTATATTATAAGTGTGTTCGTATTCTGTTTCATGGTAACAAAATAATAACTTATACAGTTAATTGACAATTTTAAGGATGTATTATTTGGTTCTCTGTACATATATCATTCACTAATAATCTCCTCAATAAAATCATAATAAAGAAATAAATTGAATTCGAATAATAGGAACCTTTTTACTAACGTATTTTTACAACTGATATAATTTATGCGTAATTGTTATGTCTATATTATTAAACAAAGCTTGTTTTTACGTGTTTCAGTGTTTGAATAGAATGTTGCAGTATTAATTTTTGTTGATTATTAATGAATAATTATCATAGTTTATAGGCCTTAAAAATGAATGAATTCTATTAAAATGTAATAGGTACCTACATTATAGTATAATTTTAGAAACAATCTTTTGGTTAATATTTTTTATGTATAAGTTTAAAAACTTTTACTACTTATTCCTATTGTCTGTATTTGGCACTTAATACTTATACTTAATACATGTAGCAGGTATATCAAAATATTTATTGCTATTGGTAAATTATTATTATTATTAATCTTTATTTTAATCGTTTTTTACCATATTATTTTATTTTGAAGTGATTAATGTATTGGTTTTACCGGGTAGGTATATATTTCTATTCAAAAAACTTAATAAGTTTAATATAATATAATAGAAAATATAATACAAGGTTCTTCTAAGTTCTTACGCAATTAAATTGTATAGAAAGTACATAGTTATGTTTAGAATCATGTAGGTTTAGATTTAGACAAGCTGACAAAATCCATCAAAATCGAGAAAATATACCTATACATTTTCAATTTTATACTAATTAAGTTTAAAAAATTCAGTATCAACAATAGATTCCTGAAAATCTGATCTTAGCTATTAGTTATTTTGTTGTAGATAGTTAAAATATTATTAATCGTAGGGACTTGTAATTTTTTGCCATTAGTTCAAAATTTTATTTCAAAATATTTAGCTGGTATAATATACTTAGGTACTCAATGTACCGTACCATCTGTCTACTAGTAAAAAAAAAATTAGCTATAAAATATTTATAGAAATAAATTAAATAATAACTGACAGTGTATGTTAGCTTGATAATAGTAAATATATTCTGAGACGGCGTCTTTAGTTCTACTCAGGATCGTTTTTCGTAATCATTGATTTTTGTTGAATTTAAGTTTAGGAACACATTAATTATTACTGTCCTAATTAATAACGAAGTAGGTACACTTCAAATTTACTATAGATATAAAGAAACTTCCTCGTTTTTATTTTATTTTGAATATAATTTAAATTGTAAAATGTTTAATATATTATACAAATTACAACACCACATTATGATAAAAAAATTCAGATACCCACAGTGGTAGGAGGAAAATTGATAAGTACCTACTATTAATTTTTAATTCTGAAAATTATTAATGTCCATACTATACATTTTTATTTATTGTTCCCTTATCTGAATAAAAGTATTATTATTCATTATTATAATATTTATTTGTAATATTATAGAGTTGCGATAATGAAAATTAAAAGATTAGTTATATCATTATATCTAGTTGTACTTAAGTAGGTACCTATATCGACGCTCTTATTAGACATTTATTTATTATACAGAATTAATGTATTTATTATAGATATTATTGGTACTTACGTTTAGAATACTACTGCATTTACCCAAGTACTTACGATAACTATACATGGACTAAAGATCGTAGGAATGGCATATTTATGTCATTAGTAAACACATTCTATGTACGTATAGCCGTATAGGTAGGTATCTAATTTAGATAGGGTACTTACTTTATTTGTCTAGTTATACATATACCTACATATAACATTAATATATAATTCTTAAATTAAATGAATATTAAATGTTCTGGAATTGCTTAATTTAATTTGTGCTTTGGTTAACTGATACCGATCGTTATACTATAATAGTAAAAAAAAAAGTAAAATCATAATGGGTTATAATATTGAGTGTACATTAGAATTAATTATTGTCAATTGACATATATATATGTTACGGACAAAGTACACAATTTGGGCGTTTTCTACAATGTCCAAGCGTTGTATAAAATGGCCTTCGTATATTGATGTGCAGTACATAAAATATAATATTTAATCGTTAAGTCAACATATAATGATTAATGAATAATTTATATTTATATAAGGTATTGGAAAATATAATATTTTTTTTTTATTTTCATATTACTTATTATCACATATATTGCTTCCGTGACATTTTGAATAGTCGCTCTGCTGCTTTGCACTTGCACTTCCGTGTTTTACATTTCTGTATACACGTACATCATAGGAGTCTTGACCATCCAAATTGGACAATTTCCGTGCCGTCTCTCGGAGTGAAATTATTTTTGTAGTACATTATTGACTTCCAAATTTTTTTTTGAAAATTACAAATCGGTTTCTACTGTACTAAGTTGAAGGCCTTAGTCTAATGACTATCCCATTGTAAGAATAAGAAAACTGATAAGAATAAACATAAGAATAAACAAACAAACACACTAACTAATCCAAATATAATATAAACAATAATCAGTGCTTAATCTAGTCATGGTATTTCGTCTATAGTTTACGATTAAATATTATATAATTTATACTGATCAATATACGAAGGCTATTTCATATAACGCACGGGTATTGTCGAATAGGGTCCAAGATATTACTGACACCAAGGCCGTATATGAGGGGGAGTTTTGGGATTCACCCCCCCCCCCGAAATATTTTACAGTTAATAAATTTAATTTATATAAGTTGTTTTTTTTATAATTACCTAAAATGAAAATATTATTTGATTCTTATTTTGACCCCCCTCCCCCCAAAAAATAATTTAGTCTATATTATCTATAAAGAAAGTTGTCCAACATTTATTATTTGGTGAATGAAAATTTATTTTTTAAATTTTTTGAAAATTGTTTTTCATACAAAGATAAATAATTTTCTTCTGAGTCTTTATCCTGGTAGTGGTAAAAAATATGTTCAAGAGAGGGAATCATCATAGTGGTTCTTAAGTGAAGTGATAAGCTGCTTTGTATGGCGTGGCATTGTGCAATTTTCATGTCTAGCCTTTTAAACATAATTTTCTGTATAAAAAAAAGTATTATGTTTTATTTATGTTTAACGTCTATTATGTGTTGTTTACAGTTGGCCATTGTCATCCAGAAGTAGTGAGAGCGGGCGTGGAACAAATGCAACAGTTGAACACCAACAGTAGGTTTCTGCATGATAATCTAGTGGTATGTGCGGAGAAGATAGTATCGAAAATGCCGGAACCGTTATCCGTCTGTTTCTTCGTCAATTCTGGTTCCGAAGCAAATGACTTGGCATTAAGATTGGCTCGGCAACACACCGGCAACACCGACGTCATAACTTTGGATCAGTAAGTAACTAATGACTAATGAGTATACAGTATACTCTGTTGTAATGAATAATGAATTAATAATTATAAAAGCTTAATATGCCTCATTACATCCGTTGCTCATAAGTGGACATAATATTTAGACATTCGTGTGGCAGGTGATCTACCATAGAATTTAATAAAAAAAATACGAGTAGGTACATTTAAACAATTCGGTTATAACTGGCATAAGACTCATCACTTTGGTTATGAGATTCAAATTTTATTAAACAAGGTTTTACTTTTTGATAACATTTTGAAGTAAATAAGATTTGAAAAGTTATTTTTATAGTAGTGGTTTAAATTCATGTGTTATTTAAGTATAAAATACGAGTATAAGCAAAATATCTCTGGAATAGTTAAAAGTAATTAAAAAAACAAACTAAAATCATAATTTATTTTAATACTTTTTTTAAAAGATATCATATAAATGATAAAAATTTAAAAAAGTTAAATACAAAATATCATCTGATATAATTTGTAATAAGTAAAAGTAATAGTAAAAGTTTAAAGTATAATATGTTAATTAATGTATGTATATGTATATTTATTTAATAATATGTAAAAGTAAAAGAAAAATAGCAAAATAAAGTTAATAATTAATTAATATTACCTATGTTTGGTTTTTTCAACTTTGCCTATATGATTTATTCGTTTGTAAGACTCACTTTGAATTGATCTCAAACTGCGAGTCTTATAAGCACCATCCACTGTATGTTAACTATAATACCTATATTTAACTAATAATACTCGTATATCAGCGAAAGAGCGCACTTTATTGACTACCATTTTTTAAAAAGAAAAGTGTAAGTAATCAATGCATAATATTTATAATATTTTGTCACCAATTATACTTAAAATTCAAAGGTAGATCATCTGCTAACCTTACAATTACAGGGTAAATCGCCTACTACATGTATACAATATTTATAGAGGATAGATTCACACGCGAGGTAATAAGTGATAGGAGTTAATTCTGGTGGAATATAAATTATTCAAAAATGTTATCTACGTGATATTCGCAGATAGATAATATTGGTAATAGACAATTATCTATTTAGGGTCAGCCAGATATATTATGGTCTCCTGGGAACATTTTTAAAAAAGCGTTCTAAAAATATTCTATATATACTAAACACTTACTTTTATTTATATATATATATATAGTGTAGATTGCAACAATTTGTACACAAATATCAATACATATGTTATAATTATTTATTTAATACAATTTACTATATAGTTATTATAATAAATGTAATACATTCGGTTTTTATAATATTTATTTATATATATTTTATTTCATATTTTATTTATATTGATAAAAATAAGATTGGCCGAGATAATGTATGTTTTTGGCTTTTTGTTGACAAAAAATGTATATTTTGATAGTATTATGATTTGTCTATATTATTTATAGGATATAATATATTTTAATTAATTAATTTTAATTTTACATTTTATAACCTTCTGCTAAATTCTGGGCAATATTCCAGAATTTAACAATATATTCATATTTTAAAAATAATATTAGTATTCACTTAATTATTGCAAATAATTAATTAGGTAGGTATATTCGTATGATATACTATTATAATAGTTTAGTATTTTTATCAGCGAATAGTTTTATTTTTATTTTATTCATATCGTTAAATTGTTTTGTTTTTATGTAATACTTACCAAATAAAGTTATTACTAATTTTAATTCTAATCTTTGATGAGGTTCAACAAATCAATAATAAATAGAAAAACATATTATTTCATATTTGATAAATTGTATTATTGTTATTTGCTAAACATTATTTTGTTTAACAATAATACAGTTTGTTTTTTAAATATTTCACAGTTTATCTTATTTTGTTGTGCTATACTGATTAAGTTCGATTTATATTATTAATATAAATTTAAATTATATTACTGCTGAGATTGCAATTACGTATATATATAATATATATGTTATCTTTGTATGCATTAAAATATGGCTATCCTATTTTATAACAATATAACCTATTTTTCATGTTTAAGGTGTGAAAGGTTAATATTAATACCTAGCTACTTATCTATTGACATCAGCAATTACAATTATAATTAATAATTATTGTCGAAAAAATAACATAATGTATTTAATTATAATTTTAAATAATTCAATTTATTGTTGAGTCTTAATGTATATTATGGTAGATTATATGTTGTTGGTTTCTTTGATGTAAGTTGTTGCAGAGTAATAATTAAGATATGACCATTAGTTGCAGTATTATATTATGACGATGGTTCACGAATAGTATATAACAAAAAAAGTCACACCCTTATAGTGTATAATTATATATTAATATATTACATTTACTACGTACGATAATACTTCGTAGTTTCGCACAGAATTCGAAAAGTAAATTCTTTATTTTTTCAGTGTTTATCTTTATAGTAAACTATAATTTATGTCTTGTGATACGGTCAGTTTCCAGTCACTATAATATGGCGCTTATAAGTACATTATAGTTACTTAATTAATTATAATTATGTAATTGTCAAGCTATCATAGTTTATACTAGTGGCTTTTATAATAATAAAAAAAATTAATTATAATATACTGGTAACTGAGTTATTCTTTTAATAGTAAACACTCATTATCTCGATATGTATTAACGCGTTGTTTGATATTTTTTTATAGGTCGAAGATATTACTAAACTGTAGTTTTGTTCTGTGTATTCTTTATTGTTATATTTAATATTTATAAGTATGGCTAGAATTTTGATGCAATGTTTTATTATTGGCTTTTTAAAAGCCGGTAGCTTCATGAGTGAATCATTTGTTTTAGGTAATGCTGTTTAATTAATTGATAAGTAACAAGATTTGTAGGGCATTCTATAACATTTTAGAACTTTTTCACAGTTTAGTTTTGAAAGGAACTTAAATTTTGTTGAAAATTATAATTTTTATTGTTATACCTATTTACAAATAGTTAAAGAGGCAATAACAACACTTCTATTTTAGTAATTTAAAATTTAAACTTCTTCTTGAAAAAAATTCACTGTTGTAGATTAAATAAAATACGTTTATTAAATTTATTGATTAATTTTTTAAATTATAAGAAAATAATTTTTAACTTGTGCTTATAATGGATAATTTAATAATTTTAATGGAGTTTTATCCCGACCTTGGTTATAATTTTTTGAATTAAATCAAACATTTTTAATTCCATATTTCAAAGCAGAATATATATTTTTAAATATTTAATTATATAAAATATTAATTTTAAACGTGTTAAGCTAACTAAAGTTTAGTAGCACAAGGTTCTGGAAATATGTTGGTCAACTATTCTGTTCTTCTGATCTTTATGGATTAATTAAATACTCGTTTGAAGGTTAGGTTTTGTTTTTTATGCATAGGTATATTGATTTTTAGAAAATATATACTGATTTAGAATACTGGAAAAAATGAATGTTTTAAAACCGTTAATACTTGTTAAGATAATTTAGTATTAATTGTTAAATGAATCACTCTACATATATATTAAATATTTATGGATATATATAGTTCAATATTTTAATTCAATTAAAAATCATTATCCTATTAAAACGAGTTTTTTACTTGTATTGAATTTAATATTTTGGTTTATGACTTCAAAGTTCATAATGACATAATATACGATGTATAATTAGTCCTTAATTTATGTATTAATATATAAATACAAATATTATTGTTATTTATCTTGTTAACTATTCATTTTATATCGTTAAAAATTGGAAGTATAATAAACAAAAAGCCATCAATTTTGCTAAATACGTTATAACTTAGAGTTTAAAAAAATATTTGTATATGTTTTAGTGCGTACCATGGTCACTTGACTTCACTGATTGATATTTCACCATATAAACTGAATTTACCAAATGCACCAAAAAAACCAGATCACGTACACATAGTATGTATTAAAAAAAACATTTCATAACATTATATATAATAAATTATTTTGACTTCATTCTAGTTTGTCTTAGATTTATTGTTTATCATAAAAGAATGTTCATTAATATTTATTTTAAATATCTGTTATTGAGCTTCGCCCTACTATTATATTATAATAGAATAATGTTTATGCAGGTTTTGAGTTTTTTTTTCCATAAAACTAGTAGTTTTAGTCTAAAAACCTTACATTTTATATTTAAGGTTATTCTTTATCATCATGATTATAATTTAAAAATACCTCGATATTTTCATTTCTTAAAAGTATGAATTTTAATCGATTGTAAAATATTAAAAAATAACAAGAACAATAATATCATTATAAAATATGAAATTTTAAGTCTGAATACTTTAAATATTAATTTATGGTGCCTAATTAATTTAATTTTAATTTAATCGTTAGCCAGTATAATGGTTTATAATTTGTATTGAATATACACAAACATACACATATATATTATGTATATATTTAAATCAGTATATTTTTACTATGTTATAGGCGCCTGTTCCGGATGTATATAGAGGTAAAATTAGAGCTGAAGATCATCCCGATGAAGATATGGGCAAGTTGTATGCTCTGGAAGTAAAAAAGATTATTGATCAAAATGTGATCGAACAACGTGGTCAAAAAGTGTGCGCTTTCATAGCAGAAAGCTTACAAAGCTGTGGTGGTCAAATTATATTACCACATAATTACTTACGAGATGTTTATAAGTAAGTGACTTTAATCTAATTAATCTAAATAGGGTTTGGAAAACAATATAAATATTAAATAATTAAATGTTATTTATTTCGACTATATTAATTTTTCCACTTACAAAATTAATTGATTGTTAGTATGATCACTGACAAAACATAAATAACAATAGCATTTTTATTTTTTGTTTATATATAGTAGATACTAGATACTAGCTCACAGATACTATTAAAAATTTAAAACATACTGAATTAATTAAAACGTGGTTAATTTTAATCATATAAAATGTTTTTTTTATCTGAATCCAAGGTCAAATGTATAGTAATTATTAATTTGTCAATGAATTGTCATCGTGTGCACTATCGAATAAACTATAAATACGATTAGTTAACATTAATATGATTTCTCATAACTGTATAATATTTTGACTTAAATAACAAACCATAAGTTTCATATACAGTATGCCGATAGAACATCATTTAAAACTATTAAAACGTATACTAAACAAATGTAATATAATTGTGATTACTCAAAATATTTGATATTATTAAATTAAAGACCTACTTACGGTTTGATAAAAAAATTCATCGATTGGCGATATAAGTTTTTGTTTTCAAAACGCGTTTTGGTGTAATCGATATTTTAAATTAAAACCATACGCGGAAATATAAACGCTATGTTACCTAAGGAATCAACGATCAATGGGTAATGTATTAATAGAATATCACTTATGATTTTAGATATGTGCGAGAAGCCGGTGGTGTGTGTATTGCTGACGAAGTTCAAGTAGGATTTGGCCGATCGGGTACACATTATTGGGCGTTCCAGCTCGATGGAGTGGATGTTGTACCTGACATCGTAACTGTGGGTAAGCCCATGGGCAACGGACATCCGGTCGCAGCCGTTATCACTACAGAAGCTGTGGCCCGCAGCTTTGAAGATACAGGCATTCAATATTTCAATACGGTGAGTAAAAACGCGTATTAGTAATAAAATATCTCGTTAAAAAAATTAATATTTTTCTTTTATTAACCATACGAGTATTTGATAATCTGTAAGTACACATTTTTATAACAAACGCAAGTGATTTGAGAGTAAGTGGTTATTTCGATTTTAGTGAAATATACATCCATTAATGGAACTTCATGGTATAGTATGTGCGAAAAATGTTAGTTAAAAGTTAAATATTATTATAAAACATTTTTTTGTACAATCAATTTTTCTTTAGTTTCGGTCATGTTTAAATATTATTTAAAATTATTAGAAATATTATTTCATATTTTATATTATCCACTAGATATTGGTAATTGCATAAAATTCCCGGGGTCATGTATGATAATTTCAAAATTGCTTATTTGCTTACCTATAAGGCATTGATATTGACTAGTTTTTACTAGGTATGTACTAAGGTACTTTAGAGTACTAAGGTATTACTATATTATTCTATGGTCTATCGTCTATCTATACTATATAAAATAGCATACACGGTATCACAAGTCACAACATAGATAGTATACAGATCATACTTCTTTTGGATTCGCGATAATCGTAACAACACGTGCTTATACAATTATTCATTACCCATTATTTACAAAAGTATGTTTGAACCTATAAAAAAGAAAATATCTATTATCGACTATTGTAGTATTATGTATTTTTGGTAAAATGTTTATGTATATATAAATAACAGATTATTATTGTATAGTGGATGTAATTCTGCTATAATCCAACTTGGGTTCATGTTATTCCAAGTTAACGGCGAAAAACTCTCGTGTGGTTTTACAGTACGGTGGGAATCCTGTGTCGTGCGCTATAGCCATTTCTGTGATGAACGTTGTCGATGACGAACAGATGATGGAAAATGCTAAAGACGTTGGCGAGTATCTGTTATCTGAACTCGAAAACATGCAACGGAAGTTTCCGGACGTAATCGGCGACGTCCGCGGCGTCGGATTGTTCGTTGGTATAGAACTGATAAAGGATCCGAAAACCAAGACTCCGGCCACGGTGGAAACCCGTGAGATTGTCGACAGGTAATAAGAGCCTAATGTTGTTTGTTGTGAGTAGGACACCCTCGAGCTCTAATATTATAATTTTTTGTTGTTAGGAAACTATATGGTTTTGTTTGAATTTACGAATTAAAAAAAAAGAAAAAAAATATAAATATACCTTTTCTAATATAAATTATTTATAGTAGGTAATCATTATATTTATAATCTATAAAAAATAATTCATAGAGACAAATTCCGGATCTGAAGAGTTTTCGCCTTAAAGACGAATGTGTATTTAAAAATATTGTTTAATTGTAGTATTTATATACGTATTTAAAAAATCACCGGAAAATATATTTGAATAATTATACGTATTAGTTTTTAAATGTCCATTTAAAATGCATAAAGTATAAATAGGTAGATAATTAAACTATTTTTAACAACTATACCTAAATATTTTTTCAAGTATATATTACATGTAAACGACAAAGGGTATTATGACGTATCCTAGTGAAATTTTGTTGTTGTAAAAATAACGGTCTCGTGCCATCCAAGATATTTTTATACGCTTTGAAATGACACAATATATTATCAAACGGTTTTTTTAAATGTTTCGTAGAACATAATTTTTAACACACAAATCGTGTTTTAGAATGAAAACTGAAGAAAGAATACTGGTCAGTAGTGACGGACCAGATGTGAACGTCGTCAAACTTAAGCCACCAATGGTGTTTACCAGAGCCAACGCCGACCGATTCCTTAAGTCGTTTAAGACAATGATTGCAGACATCAGGACACAACGGTTTCAATTGCTATGATTTATTTTATATTGCTACCCACTAAATGTTTACAAAAGTTGATAAACCTAGTAAACATGATTTTATTCTTTCAATAGGTAGTCACCTACCTAATTTATATACTAAACGAATGTAATGATAATATGTAAATGCTTGATATTATATGTAAATTAATATATATATATATATATATATATTATGTATAGCTGAAAATATTTTAGAATAACGAGAACCTAAATACCGATTTTAATCATTATCGTTCATTTGTATTGACATGTTTATCAATGTTTCTGTGATTTGTTTTACGTACAGAGATAATAATTGACATCGGTTATCATGTCAAGGCTCGGCCAATTTAATTTAATTTTAACAATAAAGTTTATGATAATCGTTAATGGATGTTGACAGGCCCTGAACTACGTGAATACGAAATAATTGAATTCTTATTGCATTAAGACGTGCTATGGAACTATCACATTTCTAAGAATTTCGTTAAAGTATTTTTAAGTAGATCTACTACTCTCTTTATAACTTGAAAAATCTCATTATTTAAAAATCAACTATCAATAATAAGAATTTAAAATATTTTATTTGATATAAATATAATTTATAAAATCTGTTTGCAATTTATTAAGGACTAACCGGATAACACGACTTTGTCCTAGAGAAATTGAACAAACGTAAAATACGGCGCCATATCAGTGTAACTCAGCTTTAGTATTACTCTGCTGTTAACGGGAAAATTGGTGTAACGTACTAACGTGGTCAGGAATGACCAGTTAAATATAGTATACTCGGGGAAGAAGTTAGTTTCCTATGAATATAATTTATCCGAAGCATAAAAGGTACTTAGGATACAAATAAATGTGGATTGATCCAAATACTTATTAATATATAACGTTTATTCTTACTTACTAATAACATGTACAAAACTATGGGGCAGTCTCGGAGTTTGTGTGTGTGTGATGGTAATCGCGGGGAACTGCCTGTCTCTTACGAGTTTAGGAAAATAAGCAAGTGAATAAAAAGCAAAGAAAAAAAAGCAAGTGAAAAAAAGCATATGGAAAAAAAAGCAAATTGAAAAAAAGCGAATGAAAAAAAAGCATATTGGAAAAAAAGCGAAAAACAATTATTATTATAGGTATAAATTATTACAAATAGTTTGTTAAAAAAAAAAATCAAATATAATTAATTAATTAATTAATTAAATGTATTATGTAGGTATATAATTTTATAATAAGTGTAGGTATTACATGTTACTATACAAATTGAAAACTAATTATTACAAATAATTCGTTAAAATAAAACTAATTAATTAATTAAATGTATTACGTATTTATTTATTATGTTCGTTAAAATAAATCAAATAAAAATAATTAATTAATTAAATATATTGTGTATAAAATAGTTTGTAAAAAAAATTAAATCAAATTTATTTATTTAAAACGTATGTGAGATAAGCTACAGCATTTAGTTACATTATTGGCATTACAACACTTGTATTATTATCCTTTGTTTAAAATACTATTAACATTTAATAACTGAGGAAATTCCTTTCGAATTATGAATAGTAAATTATGAAAGTACAGATTAAATTTCCACTTAATTATTTACAGTAAAAAATGGAGTAGTTGAAACAGCTAAACTTATAAAAAATCTTGTATTAAATTTTCAACTCTTAGGTACTTATACAAAAACTTTTATGAATTATACCTACAAAATAATTTGCAAATATTCATGATTTTGACAAATTTTTGTCAATATTTGAACTTAAAATGCTAATAAATAAAAATTGTGCCTATATGTATTCTTATAATTTTTTAATCACTATAAGAATAACTTATGAAGAACTTTGTATTAAATTTTCAAGTATTTTGATGTCCGGTGGTCAAAGTCATCAGTATTCTGAAAGACAAAAGAACGGAATCGTACATGGTGGAGAATAATTTTAGATTCACGGAGTCGGCCACAGCGATAACCTGAAGAGTTTGACGATCTGAAACGACGAAAGGATTTCGACAGGCGCCGGATATTAAAACAGTAGTTTGCAGGTACGGTGAAACGTTAAAATTGATAATCGAATAAAGCATCAATTTTAATATAATATAACGATTCATCGAATGAATGACTTATATATATTATATAATATTTTCTGAAACAATTATATCAACCTAACGTAATACTAAGAGTAAAATAAATGTCTTAATATCAAAAGAAAATATGTTATGAAGTATATTTAGTGATACCCAGCTGCGTGTGGTGCTGAGTAAGCGCCAAAAAAAAAAAAATGTTACTTATAAAGGTAAATTATTAATTATTTAGGTAAATAAAAAAAAAAGTGTGATTTTTATAATGTATAGTATTTATTTATCTATTATATATATTTATATATAAAATCCATTCGTCGGTCTTTTTTTTATAAATGCATTGGTAAGATTGGCAACTTTATCATAAAAATCTTATCTTTTTGTTTTTAATAATAAAAATTATAAAACAATATTAGAATTATTATAATATAGTGTTTTTAAAAAAATAAAAAAACCCAATCATCAAAAATTTGATATCAATAAAAGTATTAAAAGCCTTTGATATCAACCTGCCCTACTGCACCCGGCCAATCTACTATTTACTAGATACGATCCAAGTAATCCAGATCCGAAACGCTTCTGTCAATAAATTGCATACCTATACTGCCGTGCTAAGAAAAAACGCCGTAAATCGAAAAAAAAAAATGAGATAATACTGTATTACGTTTAATATTATAGTTTTAAAAGTTTTTCCTAAGCAAAAATGCCGTAACTATGATTATTTATACCATTATGTAATTAATAGCGTGTTTAGTATAAATATCAAAACAATGATATCTTGGTGAAATAAAAATTTAAAATAAAATTGAATAGTTCCATTGCATTTATTAGGTATATTTCCACTAGAAATTGTGGATTTTACTTTGAAAAATATTATATTTATTTGTTTAGATTTTAGAATTACCAAAAACTACTAAACATATAATGTAATTTTTCTCAAAGTAGCATGGAGGAAAATTATGGCATTCTTCCTTAGCATGGCAGTATATAGGTCATATATAATTTATTAATTTTTTTTACCAAAAATCATTATAATAGATAATGAAGTATATAATTACTGACTAGTATACCTATCATACCTAAAATAAAATAAAATTTATTTTATATTGTTCATTGATATAATGAATTAAATAGATTTATTTTTCTTCCTTTTTGAGCATGTATGCGGCGCTTACCTCACTTACCTAACCCTGACCGTACGCCACTGGTGATACCCATATTTGACTGACAGACGGTCTGCGGTCAGAATTGTTTTTCGTATACAATTATACACTGTTGAATTCAAATTTAACACATCTATAATAATATTGACCCACCAAACACCTAATATACAACAGAACGGTACCCCATTGAAACTTTCCTACCTTTATTTTTTATTTTTAATGAGCAGTTCCATTTTCCAACACTTATCTTTGCGGTATTCATTTTAAATCAAAATATATAGTATTAATCAAGAATTTAAAACTAACTTATAACATGTAATAGTAGCAATTACCTAGATATTTATGAGTTTGTCTTGTGACACATTTATTATATAAATTACAATGCATAGGTACAATTCAACTAATAACGCCTGATAAGGAAATAATAAATAATGCCACGAAATAAATATAAAAACAAATTATTACGATTGCGATTAGACCAATTAATATACCTACTATTGTAATTTTGGATTATATTATACTCGTATTATTGCTTTATATAGTTGGTTCGAGAGATTAGTGGATTATTTTTAATAGTTCGTAAAAAGAACCAATTGACATTCTGTAGTACTCAAACAGTTTTTCGGAATAACGCCTTATTTTTTTTTATAAAATATATTAAATATGATTGATCCTTTGTATTCTAAATTTGTTGGATAGATCCAGTATTTTCGATCTTGCTTAGATGAATTTAGTTCTCCACAAGTTTAAGCAACAATAATTACTTGAGTAGACCGTAGTGATACACAGCAAGCTTAAAAAATATTATATTATAGGTACGTTTCATGTATAATAATTGATTTATTTATTAATGTTTATTAGACTTTTTGTATTTTTATAATTAAATAGGTTATATTGAAAAAAAAACAGTATGCTGACAATAAATTGTTGTAAAAATAAATATTCTTATGGTTATCACGAATTCAAGAAGGGTTATCCTTAAGATTTTGTTCTGCGTAATTGGATGGTAATTTAACTCTTATTGCATCGAGACGTGCTATGACAATATCGCATTTCTTATGAACGTCGTCTAATGCATTTTCAAGTAGATCTACTCTTTTAATCAACCTGAAACCTTATATTATTTATAAATCAGTTCGGCAACAATAATTTCGATAGTGTACTTGCCATTGGATATCTGATCCACCAGTATTATCTTCATTATCTTTATTATCTAAGAAATAATACATATTATATTGATGTATTATTTTTAAGTATTTCATTTATGAAAAATTGTTCGTAATTTATTAAGTTCTAGCTGGATAATCCAATTTCACCGGGAGAAATTGAATAAACATATATTTGAAAAATATGGCGCCATATTTGCGTAGCTCGGTTTTAGTATACCTCTACTGTTAACGGACAAATCGGCATCGGTGTACCCACATATTATTATAATAGGTATAGCATAAAATATTATAAACAATAAACATTTTTATAACTGAGAAAATGCTCACCCGAATTTTGAAGTAGATATTAGAAAACAATTTCGGGTTAATGATTTCCAGTAAAGAAAAAAGGAGTTCTCATTTAGAAAACAGAAGTTATTATCACCACAGGAGTACAGGACACTCCTTAAGTAGAATACGAATTATGAAGTAGAAAGTAGAAAATAAAAATATGAATTTAATTATGCGTGATAGTTACTTTTAGGGGTTGAAAAACGAAGTAAATTCAATTAATGGATTATAGCTAATCCTTATTATTATTTTACAAGATGAACTAGACAGATTATAAATCTAATATAGGCAGAGAGTCGGTCAAATACCACCGTTAAAATAAAACATGGAATTATCATCAATAGCCAGTAATAGCAGTAACTGTTATTTAGTTATTTTTTTAAATGTGTGATAGTAGATAGACTGTTATGATAAAAAATGTAGTTTAAAAAATAAAATAATAATGAAACGTGTACTCGATTCCGGTTCGTTTTTCAGCACGTCTCGGAACATTTGTCTGGCTTCGTCTTCATGTACTGTCTTTTGTGGTTCGATTCCGTATTTATTGAGAATTTTTTCCACTTCAGTGTTCGTAAAACCACAACTGGAAAACAAAGATGAAACCTTACGTTAGTGTTAGAGTAAATCATCTATGCAATCGATCTTTGAAATCAATTCGTCATTATTCATAGCCTAATAGGTATACAGTGGTATATCAAGCATATTATTTATGTGTGACGATCCATTTAATACAAGACATTAATTTTACTATTTTAATTATTTTAGTAAAAACTAAAGTTTTTAAAAATATTACTATTACATTATTCTAAGTAATTGAAAACAAAAATCATTATTATTTTTTTCATTATAATTAGATATTAAGTTTTATTATTTTGAATGACATTATAATACATCATACATTGCTTTAATTTCATATTACGCAGCAGAATATTATTCGGAGTGTTTCGATCAATTAAAATCAAATTTTGGACAAATTTAGTATTTAAAGTTTGTACAAATAGAACAATATTTGCAGAGTACCTCATGACCAAATTACTCTGTTCATCAAAATTTAAAATACTATTAACTTATAAAGTCATAACTCATAAGTTATCTAACTTTTTAATTGGTCCAAAATTCAGTTTTAATGGATCGAAGTATTTCAAAAAAATATTC
This sequence comes from Aphis craccivora, assembly GCA_009835225.1. Lineage (NCBI taxonomy): Eukaryota > Metazoa > Arthropoda > Insecta > Hemiptera > Aphididae > Aphis > Aphis craccivora. The sequence continues at coordinate 507 of VUJU01002134.1, read as the reverse complement.
TGCTTTGGAATAATAAATTAAACATATACTTCAATAATTTAAAAATTAATAACGATAAAAAAAAGTTAAAATTATATACAGTGTGTTCACCAAATTAGGGAACAATGAATTTCTCGGCCGGATTTTTTTTGAATAAATCGATTTTTTTTTTTACAAATTGGTGGTATATACTACACATTTTTCGATATGCTTCAATTGTTTTCGAAAATTTTGTATGCGCAGTAAAAATTTTTTTTTTAATATCAACACCTATTTTGAACACCATATTCGGATAGCCCTATTTTTTTTAAACAATTTTAATGTATCAATTAATTATGGTAGTTTATATTCAAAATTGACTTAATAAAAGCCGTATCATTTTTAATAAATAATAAATTTTTTTATTATTTTAAAAAATTTAAAAAATAATTTAAAATTAGTTCTTATTGGTTACTTTTTGAATATTTGTATGGTTTTTTTTCTGAAGTGTCATAAACAAGGCTAACATAATATGGGTTTAAAATTATA